>JAAGNO010026600.1:0-35367 GCA_033439905.1 Ceryle rudis | reverse complement strand
CGCGCCTCCCGCCTCCCCCCCTCGCCTCTCCGCGCCTCTCCTCTCCTCTCCTCTCCTCTCCTCTCCTCTCCTCTCCTCCCCTCCTCTCCCTGGCACTGCCCAGCTTTCCTAGCACTCTGCCTGCTCTGAGTGGCTTACTTAATGAATTGCATTGACAGACAGGTGTCATAAATCACCTCCTGTCATACAGCTCTCATGCTTCCATCTTCATATACACTTATTGTTACTGTGGCTGGGCATGTCAGAAATACAGTGGCCAAAGCAAAGCTGTCAGAAGGAGGAGAGTCATTGCTGCTCCAGCTGCAGCCCAGCCCACACTGCTCCCCATGCTCAAGAGAATGGTCTCCACAAGGTACTTATGGGAAGGGCAGGAAGATAACTGGCACTTGTCCTGAATATGCAGATTTATATTTGGAGAATGTTACAAATAAAAAAAAAATATTTTAAGGCAATCACATTAATCAGGGCCTTTTTATGCATTTGCTGCAATGAAGCACAAATGAAAAGAGTCATGAGTGTGTACTGAATATAAAGGTTAGTCAAAGACAGCCTCTTCTTTTGGCAGCTACATCCTTCTGCTGACCTTTACCGGGAAACATTCCCTTGATTGTTTCTCTCTCTCTCTTTTTTTTTTTTTTTTTTAACTATATACATCCAACCTCCTATTCTCAGGGTTTCTAAAAATTAAAATTATTTCATATCCATTTTAAGTACCTGGAGAAGAAAATAGTGAACCTGTAGCATTTCAAAGCTACTTTAACAAATCAGTTTTCAACAGTAGTTTTGACTGAGGCTTTTCTATATGTATTTTAAAAAGCACTAACTGATCCCTTATTGCTGGCATTGAAGGTAATCCCTTCAAGAAAACCACCTGAGCTAGCAGAAGACCACAGAGCAGTTCCAACCCATCAAGCTGTACAGGCCTGTTGTTATATCTGTTCTGGGGACATTACATCTTACACTCTGCCCATCTGGGAAGCATTTGGAAACACTTTATGAACCGATTCAGCATTAAATGCTGTGTTGACTGCAGACTTCAGTGCGGGATAGTAGCATCACCAGCATTTGACAAGCCCATGCCAATTTAAGATGCCGTTTACCTGGTAACATTCGCTTTGGGTAAACACAAATGTTGCCTGTACTCTCATTCACTTGAGCAGATCACCTCACACAACTTCAATCACAGCTAAACTATCAGTGAAGCCCTGATGGCAGAAGTTGCAAGAGAAGCATTAAACCAAAGCACAACAATTCAACTGGATTATGTCCTTTACTCTCAGAGAACTGCTATTGTTGGAGGTAGAATGGATCTGTTGGTGCGGGGTGAGGCTTGTAGGCTTCCCAGTCGTTCAAGGCTTGTAGTGCTTCCCAGTAGGGCAAGAGCTGTAGGGCTTCCCAGACCGTCCTGCTCCTGTAAGCCAGTGCTAGGACAAATCAAGGTGGCGATACCTGGTCCTTTGGTACAGCAGCAGTGCTGACCTTGGCTCCACTCTATGCCATAAGCAGCACACTTCCCATAAGTCATTAATTTTTAACATTCTTCAGTCTGTGCCAGGAACTGAATTGTTTTAAAATAATTCATACTGAATTTGAAAAAGAGGCTGAAATAAGCCAGGAAATCACCTTGATTCACTGAAAGATTTTACTCTCTGAGACCAAGTCACAGTAGGACTGTTTTCACATCCTACCATCTCTGTCCTTCCTTTCTAGCTCCACAGTGTTTATTTCTTTCTCATCATAAAAATTCTCTAATAATTTAGTTCTTCATATTCTTATGCCATTTCCAAACCTTCATCTTGTTTAAATTTCTCTTTCTGCTACTAGAAATGTATAAGGGTAAATGAGAGCTTAATCCTAAAACATAGTTGTACTTTCCCAGTCAGGTTCCTGGTTCTCAGCAACAAAATTTTTCCATTAAAGCTTCCCCTTTAGACTTAAAATAGATGCAGTTACTGTGCCCAAAATTGCACTAGAAAAAGGCAGATTTTGGAGTTTCTTCTGGCCTGATGAGGTACAAACCTACTTTTGGCTTTGCTCTTATAAAGTAATTGTGCTGTCTGATTACAAATCCTCGCCTGAAATGAGTTTCCATCTTGGTTTCTCATCTGTGTTTAGACTATTTCTTTAAAAATCTCTATTTTATCTAATAAGTTTACATGGAAGGTATAGATGAAATTTAAAGCCTGTGTAGGCAGTTTTGCTTTGTCCATGCAAAACAGTAGACTTTATAGTCTCATTGTCTTTTCTCCTAACTTACTGTGGCTTTAAAGGCAGTAGACACCATTGAATCATGTTATCTACATCTGCATTATAAGCATTACTCATGCTGTCCCAAACATTCAGGGGAACTCAGTGGTGACATTAGGCAGGCTGCAACACAGCAGAAGAAGGTAAGGTCTTCTACATCTGAGCTTAGTCATGAGACATGTCTGTTCTCATGTTTCAGGGCTCTGACCTTCCGACTAGCTGAGATACATCAAGAGTCTCCAGAAGGGATAAAATAATACTCAGTAACAGGATGGAAAGATTTCCTACTGTGCCAAAATACACAACCAGCCAATCCCCTGGCAGGGTCTGGTAATTTTGCTGGAAATCTTGGTGATGACAACTTGTCCATCCAGGTCAGGAAAAGGTAGATGGGTAGAGTAGCCTTGGGAAACCTGTATAAACCTGTTGTTAATAACCCACTCAGTGGATGCTTTCCATCTTCCAGACAGTTCAGTAATGACTTTTCACAGCACTTAAGCTGGAGAAGGTCAAGATTTCTTCTGATGAAATAAGATTGATAGTATGTAGAGAAATGCAGTTTCCTTGCAAACTGAGCAGTTACTGAAAAGGACTTATTTTAGAATAACTTTGATCGGGCAAAATCTGTTAGATACAGAGGGGAAACCTCATCTAAGAATGATTTTGTTTTGATGATGGAATGCATTTCACTTTTCCTAATAGGGGAAAAAAAAAAAAAAAAAAAAGAGGAAAGGGGAGAAGAGTAAAAGAAGACAAGGGCAGAGATCTGATAAATGTTGGAGACCATGGCCTACTGCATATGTAATTATTGTGCTGTAAGTAGAAGTTTCTTCTGTTCTGCTTAGCAATTTAGATTCATAAGCCAAGCAATGTTTCTCTGTTCAAATATAGTTTTTCAGTGTAGTAAATACATTGGTAAACACCACAAGCTGTGCTCTGAAAGTCTTTTATTTTGCCAAATAGTTAATTTCTTTGAGCATCTCCTATTATCTCTTTAGTGGACACTAGCTAACCGATCTGCTATGTAAACAGTTCATCTCACTGGTGCTGTAAGATAAAGTACAGCTATTTGACATGTCTTTCCACTGATATGATGATTCAAACTACTTGTATGACTGATGTTCTGCCTGTCCCCACAGATATTTTCTTTTTCTCCATGGATGCATTTCCAGATTTTATCTTATTGCCACTTATCATACTATTTGTTATGTGGGTGTATTGCTAGTGAACAAAGCCTAATTAGATTTACTTTATAAATGCTGTGAGCTTAAACTGCGGTAACCACTCTGAATGCTATTATGCCTTATCAATGTGCAAATACTATGTTCCTACCCACACGCTTTAGGCTGTAGTCCTTTTCTCCTGTTCAACAAGTACAAAAGCCTATGCAGAGGATTAGACATCCATATATGTTTGGGAAGCTGAATCAATGGATCCAAAAGGAATTTGACCATTATTCTGAGTTACTGTGTGTAAGTACAGTCATGGTGTATATCGGCAATGAGCTTCTTTATCAAAAAAAATTCTTTCTTTCTCTTTCATGCCTTTCCCACCTCCACTGGCCACAGCCTAAGGGTACATTAAAGGTCACCTATAGCACATTAGAAGACTTGGAAACAGGGCTACAGCATATCAGAGTCTACGTGTTTTATTCTGGCAGAAAAGTCCATGAGGAGTTGGTACAAGGTAACACCAGTTGTGGGGATAGCTCAGAGCTACCTTCCCATTGGAAGTCTCCCATCCTGTCCTTGCTCTTCTGCACCAACAGTCAGTGCACCACAAAGCCTGGCTGTGCAGATGACTTTTAACAAAGCCCTTTAAAAATTATTATGGTCATTTCCATCCAGGAACCATGAGAGCATTACTCAGGACATACACTGAAGACCTAGCTCTGGGAGTACAGAGATGGTAATTTTCTTCAGCTAGTGGGAAATTTTGCCTTTATTCTGTTCATTTCCTATTGCAATTTCTGTCATCACCCAACAAAAAAGACCTTTAATTCTAGCAGATAGCATGGAGGAACTAGGAATCCTTGTTCCTCATTGCAGTGTTAGACATAGCAGTCCTCAAGCTGTTTTGAAACACTGCAGAAGGGTCACAACAGGAAGTATAACCATCAGTAGCAAGTAAAATAAAGTCTTGCCTTCCTATTCTAAGATTTCAGAACTTCCTTATCCTACGGCTTGAAATTCTCTTAAGAGCTGTTGCATTTATGTAAAGGACATTTTTTTTTTTATTATTTCTGCCTGGGCAACGTTAAGGACCTACCACCTGCTCCCTCCTACGCGATGCTCAATTTGCATGAGAAACAGGCAGAAGGAAAATAAAAGATGCAGCTTAATCAGTCTTCAGTGGAGCCCTTGAAGCCTCTGGTCAGAGGTCTGCGGACTGCATTAGGTACTCACTACCCTGACTCCATATGAGCTCCTGCCGCAGCTCTGTGTCTCATTCCTCCAGCCTCATTTCTTTTCTAATTAGACATGCTGCTGCCATTCAGGATGGAAAGTAATCTCACAGCCTATTTAATATGTACCTGTTGACTCCTGCACAACAATTTAATCAGAATTTGTTAGGGTTTGAAGGCAATCTGTCTGTTTGGAGGCCTAACAAATAAAAGCTGTCTGAGAAACTGCTCTCAAAACCAAGAAGAGGGATTATTTCCAAGTAGGTGCAAAGCCTGGGTCAGATCCTATTCATTTTATTTATATGAGCAGTCAAACTGTGAATGGAACAACACGACTGAGCTAGGTAAGCAGGATCCAATCTATTATTTTCAGCTCCATGAATACCCCTAGTTCTCATTCATCAAGAGTCCCAAGGACCTTTTGACCACAGTCAGCCAACACAAGCAGCAAGTTTTAAGCACAGGATTATCTAAGCAGTTAAAGTTAGGCACATCCTTAAACACTTGCTGAGTTAAAGTCAGAGCAGCTCTTGGGTTTTGGTCTTCCCTGCTCTCATTTGTGGACATGGTGGAAAGTCTTTGTGAAGTCATGGCTGCTTCTAGATTTCACACAGATTAATATGGTACAGTCCATATATATATATATATTTTTTTTTTTTGTCAGCTGGGGAGATTATTGTCTGTGGGAACTTCTCACGCTGCACAAGCAGAACAAAAAACAGTGACCACCACTATCTGAATTTCTTTTCTCTCCATTAAGGCTGACTGCATGGGCAGAGATGTAAAAGGGATATTGCATAAAACCCGGGAGGATGGATGAGAAAGCAGGTTCCCAGGTATATCATGGCCAAGTACCAGTGCTTTTGACAGCAAAAGTGGTGACTACTGCCCCTGGGTAGGGCTGTGGGCAGGAGAGGGAGCCCAGCAGTGCAGGCAGCATTCATGCATGGTGCCAGAGCAACATGTGTACCTTCACTTGAACACTCTGTTTTAGCAGGCAGGTACAACATTGCCCAATCATTTGGAGAAAAGAAGATGTGGAAAACATAATGCCTGAAGGCTGAAGCAGATGCCCTTTTTACTTTATCCTTAGCACTCTGAGGAAATTAATACTTGAACTCACTCCACAGACAGCTGGCAGGTTGCAGACAACCTCCCTGTTCCCACCATGTACTTCCACAGTGCTTATCTTTTGTTTCAGGGTCCTGTAGTTGCTCCAGCTGGAACAGCCCTCAGGGCCTCCCATTTCAAAGTAACCTCTGCAGGTCCAGAATTATTTGTCTGTCAGGGCCCAGAGCCTGTTAATTTTCACTTTACCAGGCTCCTCAGGCAGGATGCAAAATAAAACAAAGGGGAGGGCGGCAGGATATAGGGTAAGCGTGTACCACAGTCTCTCAAGGTTACCTGGTGGCTATTATTAGCCCTGAGCTGTTGGTCCAGTCACCATTTTTTTGTCCCTGTCAGGAACAGCCTGCAGAAAAGCTCGCAAAGGAGTGAGCAATGATGGACAAACTCACAGCTCTCCTTCAGAGGACAAGGAGAAAACTGTGATCCAGTTTTCAGCCTCCTTCAGCCTCCTTCCAAGGAGGCAAGTAGACAGTGGTGCTGATTTGTTAGGAACTACTCAGCAAAGGAAGGGAGCAATAGAAATTGTAAACTGTGCTTTCTTCAATTCTCAGTATAAAAATGCCCAAGGCCCAAGGATTCAATTAACAAAATCTAACCCATAACATTGCATACCCCTTACTTAGTCTGTTGCCTCAGATTTTGTAGTCTTTATGTTATATGTTGCCGACACACACACACACACACACACACACATCTAAGAACAGAAGTTCATTTTGCAAACAGTTGCTCTGCTTGACAACAGCACTCCTTTGGCTGCCTGTCCCTGCTCCCGAGTGAAGATCACTCCCTGTGCTCCACAGCATATGTAGAAAGAGGGTCTGAGCAAGATCCCCTTCATCCTCTTCAGAAAAAATGCATTGGGTTAGGTCATAAAATCATAGAATCATTAAGGTTGGAAATGACCTTCAAGATCATCAAATCCAAATGTCTACTAAACATTATTATAACGACTAAACCATGTCCTGAAGTTCTACATCTAGACGTTCCATACCTGTTACAAAATTTGGCCCTTAATATTTATCAATCAGAAATTCCCTGTACCAATAAATGATTCAAAACATCATGTTAAAATCTCACTGTGAAGTAAAATGGTGCTGGTCACAGACACCTACATTTTTTTTTCAAATCCTCTCTCAGACTTGCCTCCAGTTTTGCACATTATCACTGCTTGTGTCTATAGTTATACAGGTCAGCAAGACTTCTCTCCAAGTAAATTTGAAGGAACAATACCTGACGTGAAGAGTCCAGTGACTAAATTTAAACATAGCACTGAAAACCATCAAGTCATTGAGATTGTTACAGTGCTCCTTGTTAATATGTGTCTTCTTTGAATGCATTATGTAAAACAAGGGTAGTAAACATCACACAAAATAGTAGCACTACAGAATTCAGATGGATTGAAAAATGGATCTTTCTTAAGACAGGTGCTTGCCTGTGAAATTTCAACTGAACAGTAAGCTTTGTGTATAAGCTAATTTTTAGCAGATATGAAATAGGAGAACTTTAAAGAATAACAGGCACAATTTGCACATCATGAAAACTTACAGTTATCCTCATAAATTTAGATGTTGCTTTCAGCAAGTCACCCCAAAATACCCTTTCTTCTGTATTTATCCTTTTTATTATTATTACTTATTGGCACTCATGAATATTCTTAATATTCTTATGATTTTGTCTGCTTGTGATTCTCATGAAAAAATAATCTCTTCAGTCTAAGCTGAAATAGAATGAATTAAGCCCAAAACACATTGACATTAACATGTAAATGATGCTTATGGAGTCAGAGTGATGTTTATTGTAAATGGCTGTTGCAATACAGCATACTATTTTGCATGTTCAAAAAAAGACTAAATTTTTATTACAAAATACCATTTTTATTTCATAGGTACATATTGTACTGTAGTGCTGAGCGTATTCATTACAATACATATATAAAGCACTATTTTTTCAGTATTTTTGGTACCAAATATTGCTTTCAGAGAAGGGTACATTTAAAAGGTAGTCTGTAGTTGCTCAGCAGCAGCAATTCTTCCTAATAATATATTTCAGGCACCTAACTATTCAGCAAGACATATGTAAGATAGGACACACCTCACCAAGGAATGAACTGTGCTTTAAGGCTTTTTTTTTCTTCTGTATGAAATCCCCTGTCTAGAGACGCACTGAACTGATTTTGAACTCCTGAAAGAAGAGGGAGGTAAAGAACTCAACAACAACATAGTGAATGAGCTGCTTAGCAGGGCAAGCCAGAGAAACCGTTCAGGTCTCACCTCCTAAGGTACACTGGTTTGCAGTTCACTTCTATAATCACTAGCTCTTCAAGTTGGCAATGACTGTCACCATTCCTTTGTGTTTACAGAAAAAAAAAAAAAAGTAGTTCTTTCCCAGTTTGTTAATACAGATTATCAAACCTCTCTCTCCAGTCCGTGCCTGAAGTGTAGGTGCCCTGAAAAGGGTTCAGGGCTCAAGTGCTTCTCCTTCTAGAACATAAGTTGGCAACTACCATGTGTGAGCTCATCTTATAAGATATGCAGGACTGAGCCAGTCCAATTCTTGTGTGATATATCTGAGAAAACCCCAAGAGCACTAGAAAGTATAAGTTATTGTCCCCCAATGGGACTGCCCTCTATTTGAATGATTTAATTACTTACAGACAAGCAGGCAGGTGGGATCACTGAGGCTGTACCTAGCATCACACACCCGCACCCAGCTCACCCTGGGGCAATGCTCAGGCACTCCAGCTGCTGCTTCCACAAAACTTAAGCACAAAGTGTCCCAACCACAGTGACTTTTCCTGATGACCAGGCAGGCAATGCTCAGTGTTGTCTGTGGACGAGTCCAACACCACCTGGTAGTCATAGGCAGGAGAAGTGTAATGCAGCAGGTGATTGCCTTCCTCAGAAGCCACAATAGCCTCTTCAGAATCCAAATTCTAACACAAGCACCAGTCCTACAGATTTACAGAAAAAAAAAAAAGATGATAAATTGAGTGTAAGCATTACCATTCTGGGTGCCTGTGTTAGCAGTGAGTTTATAAAGTGCCAGTAGAGATTTCTCCCCTCTGTGCAAAGTTTGTATTTTCCCTCTCCCAGTAGTCCCTCCTAATCTGATGGGGAAAATCAGTTTATGGACCTAATTCAGGTCATTAGTTTAACCTTGAGTAAATCAGCAAAGCATGTCGAAGTAGCTGTCATCAGTGCCCACCCAGATTCTCATCTCTGACTCTTGCCAGCCTTTCAGGCTGAAGGCAAAGATAGAAATACCCTCACACATCTTCCCAAAACTGGTTACTCATTAAAGGAGGAAGCTGGCAGGTGATGTTTTGCAAGTTTAGTTTCTAAATTCAAGACTGCCTTTATCACAATCTTTATCCTCTAATTTCAGTCATCCTTATTCCTCTTTAGTGTGTATATGCCGAGTTACGTATTTAGAATTAATACTATTCTTTCCTAACTTTTTTTTTGCTAAACTAAATGATCCAGGAACCTCAGCTCATTGGTTACTCTCAGTTCCTGTATTACCTTGGCAGCCTTTCTCTGCTCCTGTTTCTGTTTAAATTCTTCATTTTGTTTTGGCTTGTTTGTTTGGTTGGTTTTGTTTTGGTTTGTGTTGTGTTGGGTGTTTTTTGTTTGTTTGGGTTTTTTTGTTGTTTTTGGGTTTTGTTTGTTTGTTTTGCGTTTTGTTTTTATAAAAGGATTCTAATATTCTTCAGGTATTCATACATATACCTTCTATAGTTGTACTAAAGCTTTTTTTTTTTTTTATTCTGCTGAACATGCTTGAATTGATGAATCATAGAAATACAGCAATATAGGATTGGAAAAGGACTTCCCGGACTATACCAACCATTCAGTGCTACTCCTCAAAGTCCTTAGAGATTGAATCCCAGCAGTATCACACTGGTGGTTCACAGATCTTCAGCCACCAATCCACATTCCCACTGTCTTCCCTACTACCTCTGACACAGGAACCCTGCTTCTTGTGAGTCCATGCCCATGGCTTTGCACTTTGTGCTTCTATAATTCATCCTGTTCCTGTTGCTCTAATTTACAGGGTCCCCCACTCCTGCCTGAATGATGCTTCTGTCCTCTTCAGCACTAGCAACCCTGTGCCACTTCATATTGCTGACAAGTTTAGACCAAGTTCTTGTACCAAGGTTAATAATGTAAGAATAGAATCACAGTGGTTTCCAAACATGTCTGCGAAGAACACCACTGATAACATCTCTCATCCTGGCTCCCCTTGACACGCTCACCTGCTCCCCACTCTAATTCCTGTGCAAACTCAGTCATTCCATTACATAAAAGCCTGCAATTACAATTTCAGCAATGCTCAAGGACCATGAACTTATTTACAGAAAGCATAGACAAGAAGTGTTCAGTAAAATATTCTGCACGGTATAAAACCACAATTTTTTGCTTTTGATTGAAATAATAATGAAGGCAAGACCTTCTCTCGTAACGTAGGGCAAGGCTGATGTAGGAAGCATTATTGTTTTTATTCTTTTAAATTAAAAGTCAGAAGACTGAAATGAGAAGTTATGAGGTATAAATATAATTTCTGCTTGTTTTCTGACAAACTCTAAAATGACTGAAGCTGAGCTATCTCTACTCATTATAAATAGCATTAAGAATAATAAGAATGATGCATTCTCAAAGTCATTAATGACAGTAGTTAATATGCAAATAATAAGAATTAAAAACTAGAGAAAAAGTATTGAATGGAGTAAATAAATTTAAAAAGTTTAACTTCAGCAAAACAATTGTCCTGCAATTGTGCAGCTACTGAGTATGACAAAAGGGAAGTCATGTACTTTAATAACACCTTGAAAATTGTTGTATAGCAAATTTTTATTGAAACATCTTCCATTCTGTTCTATTTCTCGCTCTCTTTGTAAAAGATGGAAATAAATTGGTTTTGAAAACTGTAAGTGTGAGAATTTTGAAACAGCTAATCTTCCTAGGATATTACAGTCATAAATTACCTTTAAAAAACTTGGGGCAGGAATCTGGTATAGGAATCAATACATTATTCAGTTATGAGGAACTACCTCCAGGAGCTGTTATTAACAGAAGCAAAGAGCATTAGTCAATGAGTTCTTCTGACATTGCTTTATTAATACTCAAAATGCAAGTCTTCTGAGATGAATTTGCAGGGGAAAAAAAAGAAAGCAGGATATCTGATTTGTGCCAGACATGGTATGAAAAGAAATATATTTTGCATGTAGCATTATTGTATCTGTGAAAATTGTCACCAAATTGCTAGTGAAAACATCAAGCCATCCTTTTGTTCAGTTTTCTGTTTATTTACTAAACCACTTATGAAGGTCTACAATCAGCAGCCTTTTCTTAAATTATCTGAAAATATAATTCAGTGAAATTCTCAGATCATTTCCTATTAAAACACAAAAAAGCAGTTCTATGGCTAGAAAGCAATAGTTTTATATTTATATGAAGTTTGGCAGCTCTGGACATGGGATAGAAATAGGGAGCTGACTTCTGTGGGTATTCCTTCCGTTGTCCTTAAAGCTCTCTCTCCCTATCTTTCAGAAACATTATTCAGTGCTCTTTCCCTGACAGGCGGGGAGGCTCAGAATGGAGCCAGCTGAAATACAGGGTCTGAATCAGCAGACCTCAGCCTTCCTCCTGTCAAGTGGTCACAGGTTTCTCCCGCCAGCCTTTGTGTCTCAAAGTTCTTTATTATTTGCACATTGCACTGCTTCAGACAGTGCTTTTTCAAGCAACAAGTCTACTGCTCCTAGTATTTCCTATCCTTCTCTGCCTCTACAGACCCCTCCTGTTACTGGTAAAAGATCATGCCTTCGGTGGCTTGATGCAGAGACAACTTTAACTTAATATGTGTAAGCTAAGGAAACCTTCTGACCCAGAGTTGTAGCTTTGCCTCCCCCAGTTCAGAGGGAGCTGGCATATATCTGAGTCCATATTTTAATGTAGTTCACTACTAGGTGTAGGACTCCCCGGTTGCCTTTGCCAGCTGAGCATCACCTTGCTGGGTCCCTGTGTGTGGTTGCCTTTCAAGAGACAGGCCAATCCTGTCCACGGTGGTTGTGAATTGCTGTGGTTGCTGGCTCTGCTCAGGGCAAGTTTTACCAGAAATCGAATGAGTGCAGTGAAAATGAGTGAAAGTGAAACTTGCAATAAAAATATATACCATTCATCTATTTCACAAAGCGGGAGGACAGAGTTCACAGGTTAACATTGTCAAAGTTACCAATTCAGGTGGCCAGATTCAGAAGCATGGGTCTGAGCATAGGCAAGGTGGCCACAGGCAGCACCCCATTGCCCGCACTGCCAGGCACATGGCAGGGCAGCAGGAGGCACAGGCAGGAAGAGGGGAAAAACCACAGCAAAGAGTCACCCTCCTCCTCCCCACACTGCTCCCAGATCTCTGCAAAACACCCCAGTACACCTAGGAGTGGCAGGGTGCTCTGATTCCATTCCCTTGGTGAAATGCTTGTTTGGGGTAGACCGTGACACCTTATTGTAAAGGGTCCGAGCAGCTGATGAGTCCTAGGTGAGAAACTGGGACATATGTGGCTCTGTGCAAATTTTAGGTGCCACATTCCTGTGATGAGGTGTGGAGGGAAAGCCTAGAGGACAGCAAGGGGCTGTCACCAGACCCAGACATTCATATCTCTGCTCCAGGCTAGGAAGGTCTGGCACAACACCTTTCTTTGCACTGAGTTCCTTGTATGGAAATCCTAAACTTGACTGCATTTTGATTTTCATTTTCAGGGTAAATTAAGAAAAATTCAGTGATTTGGACATATCTTTGGAACAAGTAATTTTTAATCACTTCTTCCTTCATTTGACACAAATACAGCATCTCTGAGGGTTACTGGCTTGCTTTCTCTGAACTCAAGCTAGCAGCAGTAAAGAAAAGCAGCCGTCTCTCGCTTCCTCCAGCTGCTGAAAGGAGCTATTTGCAAATGTGTGGTGTGGGGAACAGAGTCACTTCCTTACCATGTTTGGCCAGAGAAAGAGATTGCACTAAACCCGGAAGTGCTCAGCATTGTGCAGCTCAGGAAAATATTTTAAACATCTCTTTTGCCTTCCTGCTATTTCTTTTCTTTTTTTAAAAAAAAACTTTTTTGGTAAGGGAAGATGCATATACTTATATTGTTTGAAAACAAAAGGCTGAGCTGTCTCAGACTTGTTTCAAAAGTTTTACTTGACAAAGTAGGATTCTGCGGTTGAACTGAAGGTGGCAAACTGGCAAGCTTCAGCAAACGCTCTCAGAGCACTTACTGAGCAAAGTGGTGGTAGGACCAAAGTAACTTATGCTTCCCTGCGTAACTGTGAGGTTATATTACAATTTGTACAAAAAAAAAAAACCAAACCAAGTAGGACATGAAAGAAATTAAGCATTGAGCATGAAAAGTGTAAACACTGAGTGAAGGACTGCTTTAAAAAACTGTTTAACACTCTTTACATGAAACTGAAATTAAAAAGAAGTCATTTTCTGTTTTCAAGTACATCTCTGCTAGGATGAGTACTACTAGCTGGATATCAGACTTAAATGCTATCAAAGCTGTTAGTTAAGGCTTTTCTTTTTCTGTCTCATAAAAGGTCAAGGTATCAAGAAATTTAAATTAATTTTGCACCATGTTAGCCGAGTGCCTTTCTTGGTGCAAGCAGTGCCCACAGATGCACACGAACACCCTGGGGTACTAGTCCCATCACTCACTGATGAATGCCTGTGTGGCATGGGAAGCTGGAGTGAGCCCCTCCACTGTGTCTATCTTTGGGTTTCCCAGTGCTAAAGGGCTCAGTGAGTGCGATCAGAGATGAAACTCTGGTTCTCCAGGTTTTGCTAGCACTGTGAACAAGTGGCATAAACCAGAGTAGGCTTCAGGATGAACTACAGGGATCTAAGTGAGGCTGTAGGGTGCCAAGCAGGGCTGTCAGGGTCTGTACCCACAGGCTGCTCAGGAGGAGATGCCCCTCATGTCCCATCTGGGTGCCCACATGCCTCTTGTGTCCCCCACACATTTCCTGACACACAGGCAATGCCTCTGGCAAAGCACAATGCCAGCATGACTGCATTTGCAGAAAATCAGTGGGTTCGCTTTCAACACCTTTTCCTAGCAGAAAGATGAGTGGGTGGCAAAACCAACCAGACAACAATGTGCAGCTATGGGTAGCCGAGATGCCTGGCCTGAGACGTGCCTTGCGGTCCTTCCCTTTGCACAATCCTATAACTGCAGCAGGAAGTCTGCAGCAAGAGGAAATCCATCCCTTTCCCAAGGACAGCCCCATGTGTGTTGAGGCACTTTGTTTTTTTGTCCTCCTGCAGGACTGAGGCCTGGGAGGGTGTGCCTGCTGCGTTACTCATTTCAGAACACTGGACTAAATAAATCCTCATCTATAGGACTGGTTACATTCTTGTCCCTCTGCTGCAGGCTGGCTGGTGCTCCCTCTCACACACTGGGGAGAGTAGCCCCAGGGAGTGGGATGCCTGTAGAGCAGTTGTCCCTTGGCTGTGCGTCATCAGAGCAGGGGCTCCCTGCCTTACATTGCCCTAACATGCCACAGCACAGGGGGCCAGAAGAATCCCTGTCTCTTGGGGGATTCAAAGCAGTTGATCCGGCTTCTACCAGGGAAACATTTCAAAGGCAATTACCAGGAAGAAAGAGTGATTCTTTATTAATAGTAATAATAGAAACAGCAGCAGCAGCAGCAACAACAGACTGCATTCATCATTCTCTGCACTGAAAAGCTTTTAGCGTCATCTGCCTTAGTTTTTACATGAACGGCTTCTGAGAAATTAGGGCTTATTGATTTCCCTGGGATTCATCCCATTCTCTGGGATTCATCCTGGGTTTAGGAGGATTATTGCTCTGTGACCATAGCTGCTTCATGAGGCAAGGCTGGTGGCTCCCCACATCTGCAGATTCTCATGGCCTTCCTCAGAGGCCATGTGTAGATGTGCAGAGCCCCAGAGTCCTGTCCAAGCTTCAGCTAGAGAGCAAGTATACCTCTGGGAAGAAGGTGGGAGTGTAAGTATTGTCCTCTGCAAGTCCCAGCAATGAGAAGGAGCAAGAGGAAAGTTTGTTCATTGACTACCACTGATCCTATGCAAGGACAACATTTTCCAGCAAACTCTTTTGCCTGAGAAAATGTTGAATTCTTAATTTTCCCAAGTACCAATCTACAGAGGAGGGTTACTCCAAACTAGGAGTTTCCAGTCACTTTGGAGCTGGCTCTTTCCTTCATCTTCCAGCTCGCTGCTTTCTAGTTCTGAAACCTCAGACATTTTTCACAGAATGAAAATAAAATATTCCCAACTCCATCTCCTCACAAACCTGTATGGCACCCTCATTTCAGGGAGAAGAGCACTGCAGATGGAAAGGACAGGTCAGCCTGACCGTTGCCTGCATTTACCCTCTCCATCTCTTCTGAGATCACGTACCACCTCTCCTCTTCCTCCCTGAGGCTCAGTCTGTCCTTCAGCTTCATTCAGTGCAGCCCCTGTCTCTTAAATTCACACTCATTTTCCTCTCCTTTTCCTGTTTTTGTGCACATTTTCTCCTCACTTCCTGTAACACTTCAATGCTCCTTGTGCTTGAGAGCAAAACCCTTGATAAACGTCACTGGTGGTTACTAGCATGAGCACAAGACAGCTGAGGTTAACCATCAACCTTTGTTTGCATTCCATAAGCACCTAAAAGACGGCAGCAGCATTCTGAGGGACAAAAGTTTAGAAGCAAAGACTTTGTAGTGCTGGTGGTGGCACCACCCAGTCCTACCATTATTTAAAGGGTGGTTGAAAGCCTGGTCCTGGCATTTGTGGAGGTTTTCTAGTAGATTTAAAGGGTAAGGAGATCTGGGAGTGTCAGGTATAGCCATGTGTTAGTTGCATTGGCTTTTGCCTTCCTATCAAATATTACTCAGCTTATTACCTGATGGATTGATGATCACTCTGTGTGGTGGGTGGTGCGTCAGAAGCAGTGCCCTGCCCAGGGACAGCGCCTAGGCAGCTACCACATCTCCACAGCCCAAGCCTATGCCCACATGCTTGGGTACCTAAACAACATGGGGGGGACCGTGGGAGGGAAAGCCCTGCTGGGTGGAAGCTGTGACATCCACTGTGCACCTACCCTGTAGTAGCTTCTGAGTCATCTTGAATGCAGTGCCAAGGGACCCCACCATGCTCACACAGCTGTTTACCCAGCTAAATATCACCACCCTCATGGCATGGCCACAGGCCAAAGCTACCTTCCTACCCTCTCTCAACAAGCAAGGTGAAACAGACATGCTTCCAGAGAAGCACAGCCTGACTCGTGTCGCTAAATATACCCAATGGGGCAGGTTTCTTTCTTGTCTCCTTGTCTCCTTTCTAGCAGAAGACCCCTTGAAACAGTTGGTAGAATGGTGGCAGGATTTAAGGTGTTGCTTACTGAGGTGCCTGACGGAACTGGCAGAAATCACTCTGGAGTCCCTTAAGTTACCTGTGACTCATCCCTTTATGAAGTCATGACCATGTTGTGTTTATTTTTATTATCTCTTTTTTTTTTTTTTTTGTACTGTCTGATATTATATCCATGCTTGTGTTTCATCACACTTCTAGGTCAAGGGTTTTGAATTTGTTTGTCTTTGTCATGAACTGCGATAAAATTACATATACCAGCTTGACAGCACAAAATACTGGTTTTCAGTGTGGATTTCAGTGTTCCCTGCTTCACATGTAGTTATCTCCAGGTCTGAATGCTTTTTGAGTCAGTAAAGACTTCCTACGTTCACAACGAACATCACATCCAAAGTTCCCTCTTCATGACCTCTGTCTGACTTGATCATTTCATGGCCTTCCCTTATGTGAACCCTTAAACACCAGCCTGGCTGAGCTAGTAATTTTGGTTTATGTTTTATACTGCACAACTGTGGAAAATAACACTGGAAGAAGCTTTGAGAGGTTGTGAGGTAGACAAACTCAACTCCAGCCAAATACCTCTTCAGTTAAGAACAAATGATAACTGACTCCACAAGCTCACAGCACCTCAGGGCAAGGATCTCTGCAGAAGGAATATAGGTCAAGGATTCTGGCTGAAACGGGTACAGGCTTAGGTTTTCAGCCTTAGGGAGAAGAGGGTACTATTACCTTCTCAAGTGTGTGAGGTCTTTGGTAGATCTTCTCTGTTCCAAACAATAGAGTCAGAAATATGCCCCTGCCACTGGCAGTGACTTGATGGTTTTATGTGAGTGCACAGATGCAAAGTTATACTAATGCACTGGGAAAGAATGTTGGAATGCAAGTAACCCATTTGTTTGCCATAATACTTTCACAGGCATTTAAATACTGAAAGTCAAATAACTGCCCAATTGTCTTGGAGACTGGAGTACCTGTAGTTGCTGCAGGAGGGTACAGTCACACATAACATTTGAACACAACCGGTGTTGTTATGTGACTGGATATTGCCTACCTGATGTAAATAATGCCAAGAAGCATCATCACATTGCCGACATTCATCTCACTCCTTTGAGAAACAGAATGAGTGCAAGCCATAGCCAAGCAACACATTACAAGGAGCTCTGCAGCACTGATCTCATCTGATAGCTCTAGTCTAGTAACACACCTGATGAAAGAGCAGGGAAATAGTTCACGCTGTGATAATCATATGACATAAATTTTATATGGCTTCTGCTGCCCAGTGCTCATGTTATGCCCTAGCGAGCAGCTGCTAGTTTCCTGCATGCTGTGAGCTAAATTATCACAGAATCATAGAATAATTTAGTTTGCAAAAGAGCCTTGCAGGTCATCTACTCCAATAGCCCACACAAAAGCAGGGCAAATCTTGCAGTTAGATGAGTATGCTCGAGGCCTTGGAGCTTCGAAGATCTTCAGTGATAGAGCTTCTCCAACATTTTTTCCAGTGTTTGACTGTCTTGATTGTCATTAGGGTTTTTTTTTTTCTAATATCTAACCAGTTGCAAGTTGTAGGTGAAAAGAGTGGCTTCATCTTCTCTATAACATCCCATTAAGGCTGGGTTTCCTCCGGGCTGAGCAAACTCAGTTGCTCTCTCAGCCTCTCCTATCATGTGCTCCAGTTCCTAGTTGTTCTCCACTGGACTTGCTCCAGCACGTCAATGACCTTATTGTACTTAGGAGACCCCAAAAACTTTTTTCCCAGATGCAATTTCCAACCCTCTATTGTTTTCAAGCTTGCAAGAAGATCAAGAATGGTTAATCTATTTATTTAAAGGAAATAAAAGAATAAGTCATGTAAGGGCACAATGTCTGGGCTGTCTCTGCATTTAGCATTAGACAGATGGCTCAGATTCCACCTGTGTCTCTGGAGGCAGATGCAGCCCAGATCTAAATGGGGAGCTGCTCAGCTGTGGCTATGTCAAATGCTGAGCATATGTCACAACTGCTTGTGTCAAGGGGAAGAAAGGAAAATAGAGCTTTATAATCCTGCCCAAGTGGCCTAGAAATCAGCACCAGAGTAGTGTTTCCTATTTGCTACACATCTTAAGAAGACGGGGAAATTTTCCATGCTCATATGTTAGGTAAATAAATTCCAACAAAGGATAAAACAATATGTAGCATCTCCTAATGGCTTGTTCTAGAGTAAAACTACCTTTATGAGAGACTGCAGAAGCAGAGAAGTGGCACCAGCCACTTGTAAGACAGCAAAGTTCACAGGGAGGTGTGTAAGCAGTAGCTCACACAGAGGTGAGTCCAGGAGGATGGGAGGGATGGAAGCAGTTGTATACCTGCCTAGAATAATGGAAAACCTTAGACTGGTCCCTATGTTTCAAAGGGAAATATTTCTCTCTGTTGTTGTATGGAGAGCCTCAGCACTGTTCTTATGCAGTGCTCTGCCTAAGAATTAGACCACTGACCTCAGCTAAATTAAGCGCTGGGATCTTACCCTTAGTCCTTCCAATAGTGTCTCTCAAGATGAATACCAGGATCCCATTTCTAATAGTGCTACACAGCCAACACATATTAATTCAATCAATGCATAACAATAATGCACAATCATCACACCAATACTGATAAGCTTTGTACCGACTTAGTCCTTGAATAACAAATGCAAATGTTTGCAAAGTATACAGCTGTGGGCAGCAATGTCTATGAAACATACCCAAGTGTCTGGACAAAAGTAACAAAAACCTGTGAATTTGGAGTGCACTGATGGCTTCTCATATGGTTATCTTTGACAGAGAAGCTTTTTTGTGTTAATTGAAATTCAGGGTCCTATTGTGTGTTTCAGGTTGGGCACTCGAGCACAAACAAATTTTCTGACAATCAGAAAATTTTAAGTTGAGCTGCAAAAACATCTACAAATAAAAAGTAATGGGTCTAAACACACGTACATACTGCTGCCACAAGTAATTGCCGGTGGTTGTACCACAGACAGAATCATTCTATCAGTGATGTCCTGGTGGTGGTCCAAAAATAATTGCACCATTGCTGGGCATGACTCAAGAAAAAAGAATTACTTTTGTAGCTGGAGAGAAGCAAAGGGCACCGCATCCATCTGCTTGCCTTATGGCAAGCTCAGCTTGCTATTTATTGTGACCAGTGTTGTTTTGCATTCTACCTTCTGTAACTCGCACCTCTCGTTTTGCCCCTTGGCAGGGAGCTGGCAGCTCTGAGTCAGCCAAGTCCTGTGGTCCCCACTTGAGCAGCCATACATTATGTGTCAGCAGGTCTCACTGAGTACGCAAGAGTAGGAGTAGAGGAGAATCCACTTCTCAGAGGGTGAAAATTACATGCTTAGCAGGCCAGAGAAGGTGCAAAGCACACCCAACGGTGCTGTTAGGGAGTCAGCTACACTACTTCCCAAAGGCTGACTCCTCTCCTTCCCTGGGGTGCAGGGGCCCACACTGTGGGAGGAGAGGGGAAAGGCAAATCCAGGAAGGAACAGACTAAAGGCAATGGAACAAATTGCTGCTTAAACTGGAATTAGCGTCTTGGTAGGAGGTTCAGAATAAATCTGTCATACTTAGCCTTTCTTTCAGCTGTTTCAGAGAAGGATGTTAGATCTAACTATGAACACAGCAGGTAGCACACATAAATGATATGGGCCTCTGAAGTAACAACACCAATCTCTTCTCTGTCACTCTCTGTAAGTATACTTACATAAGTATACTTAATCAAAGTATATATACTTTATCAAAGACTAGACTGCCCAGATTCTTCAGCATTACAATAGCCAAAATGACAGAGCATTTGCTGTGTTTAGCACCTTCAGAGAACAAAATAAGGAGGAAAGTGGAAACTCCCATTCAACTACTATGGAAAGATGCCAGGCACATCGGCTTCAGGGCTTTCAGCCTCAGCTACTGTTGAAGGCCCCCAGTCCTTCTCCCCCAGCTTCCCTCCTACACCTCCCTTTTGAACTGGCACAAGCCTTCAAGCAACTGTCCAGAAAGCTGGATCAGGGAAATGATTTTGCCAGAAAAGAAAGTGTTTCTGAGTGGTAGTTTTTCATCTCAGTTGGGGTCATTACATACCCATACCAACAGCTCTGACAGCTCAGGCAAAGAAATGGCCCTAGTGTGGATTTAATTCAGCAGGGTTTGGGAATGGGAGGAAGGAGAAGGCAGGTCTACATAAACTTGTTGCTAAATGTGTGTGGCCTAAACCAGGTGAAACCTTCTTGCCAGGCTGCTCCTTGGGACCAGAGATGCAACTGGTCTTCCTCTGGCATCACATCAGTGTCTACCAGTGTGTGCTTTCCTGCATGCTTCAGTCCCAGTATCAGCATGCTTCTTACATTCTGCTGCTCTGTTGGGGTTACTCGTCACTGGAGGAGACATTTGAAAGAAGGCAGGAACTGTTTAATCCTTTTCATTTTGCACACCACTAAACCTGTCTAGCAGAGCTGCAGAGCCCCACATAGCAGATTTCAATGCTTGGTTTTCTAAAGTACATTTTTAGCCAGGATTCCAGGTGGAAAATTGTGTGCCTGAGATGCCAAGCTCAAAAATAAATTCTTGTTCAGGAGAGCTCTGTCAGCTTGAAGGTCTTGGGCTGCATTTCCTCTTTTGCTTCATTAAATTTGTGCACAAATAGTTCCCAGTGTGCTAGCTCAAAGTATTATGAAAGCCTGATGGATAATGATTCATAAAAATGTACGATAAGGCTGCCTGTGCCTTATCAAACAAAGGGCAAAATATCCAACACAACTACCCAATGAAACAAAATCAATTTCTAACTACTTTGGTGATCAATTTCTAACTGATTTGGAACCTATCCATAGGTTCAGTTAATGAGAACAAAACTGATCAGAAAGTTTCAGGTAAAAAATCATCAAAAATGGGACTATGGGGGATAGTTTTTTGTAATAAGTAGCACAATAATGGCATAGAATACCTGGGAGTTTTGCTACCTGTGAACAAAAGGACAAAAAAAAAAAAAGAAAAAGATCTGTAATATCGAAATAAGCTGTGCCTTTGATATGAATAGTCAAAAATTGACCCAGGTATACAATGAATTAAGCCTATGTTGAATTACCTACTGGAAGAGGTGAGGTAATGTTTTTTCCCCAAGCCACCGTAATACCTACAGATCCCACCACACCTGAAATAGTGTGGTAGACTCCATGGGGTCAGCTTTTTTAAATTATTCCTGAACCCAATTTTTAAATGCCAGGTTCTGTAAGGATCACTTTACAGGAAAAGTAGGACTGCTACTGAAAGCCAGGATTTCAATGCACACAGGATATACACACCCAAAGTAACCAGGTACTTTTGCAGTCCCTATCTGTGCAAGTTAACTGATTTCTGAGAGTCCATGTAAACATTTTGTAAAAGATAATCCAGGCACTCAGAGCAGTTTACAGACTAAACAAGAGAAGTGGCAGTGTAGTTATTTTTTTTATTTTTTTTTTCTTTTAAGAAATGTGACTTATTAATATTATTAACACTTTTTAATTACACTTTTTAATTGCAAGATATACACTACAGTCCCCTCCCCCAGTCAGTTTGCATGGACTCTCTGGGATCCTTTGCTTTCTCAGGGTCTGTCCTTGTAGATGAATACAAAGGAGCAGAGTGTGAAACACTGTGAATCGGGAAACATATGGGAATAAACTCAAGAAGTGAAAGACAAAGAAGGAAAATCATATAAATAAAGGCAGTAAGGCTAGGCAAATGCTAACCAGAGTATATAAGGGTATATATTGCCCTATAAATGCTTCACATATCTATGAAGGTCTATACTTAGAACTTTCAAATTTAATATTCTGTGAGGCTTACATACATGTGCTCCTAAATGCAGCATTCACTCAACATATGGACCGATACGAAATACTCCCATTAAAACAATTGCACAGGATCTATGAAAACAAAACAAAACAAGACAAAACAAGACCACCAGTTAGATCTTTTTATATGGGAAATCAGCCATGCACGGGTTTTAATGTTCTTTTAAGATACTGGGAGAAAACAAAGACAGCAAGAAGTTAACGACAGTAATAACCCTTGATATTTGGTTCACTTCATGGGGGATTTATGACATACAAACTTTGTATTTACTAGGTTTCTTTTGCCTGATGTGGACTGTTTTTATGCTCTCATCCTGAAGTCAAAAATTATAATCAACCAAATAGCATTCATAATTTTCTGTTTTCATAAGAGAAAATGACAAGACATTGCCTTGTCCTGAATTTTATCTTCTAAATGATGGAAGTTATAGCTAATATCAGTACCTGTTGAAAACATAACAAGAATATAAATCAAAGGATCATACTGCATAACAAAGGTGTATATTTGTATGGTACAAGCTCCACTGCTGCTTTAAAATTACTGAATGTTTACCATTAAGGTAAACTGACTAGAAGATCAAGTAAAGGATAGGTGATAAAAGTGAGGTGAAATTAGAGGCCTGTAAGTTATCACAGGGAAAAGACAGTTATTAATTTCCAGTCCTATTAATTTGATGTTTGATTTCCTATTGTGAAACAAAATCAATGGTCATGACTAAGAAAAGTATTAAAAAGATGAGAATAATAACACCACTGTCTATTCAAAACTTCACTTAATCTTCATATGCTCATGCCTGCTTTCTGAAGGTGGTAAAGTATGTATATTCTTGTCAGTTAAACTACTGACTGAGTTAAAAGTGTGGGTTTTTCTCAGAAATCATCATTGCCTTCAGGGATAATGCATATATGATTGTATGTCTGAAAAGAAAGGAATGAAGACAGTAGGACCTAGAGGAAATAAAAGGTGACACTCCATGAGTTGTCAACTCTAGGTGTTGACTTTGCTACTTTTGTCTAGCTCCAGACAAACCTGGAGCTAGAAATGAAGCATTTCTCTAAGCAATGATAGTGAATGATAGTGCAGCCTCAGGCTGTCTTCTTATTTTGGTAAGCATGTTGCTGGTCTCCAACAGATGAGGAAAGGAAAGACGGCTCTTCAGTGGAGACCAGCAACCTCATCTATGAGAGATGAGGAGTGGGGACAGTGATTATTCCCACTGAAGGAACATTCTTTTCCTTTTGCTTGTAAAAAGACTATCCATGACTAGTAATATCAGGCAGTAACTGATGCATAGACTCAGGGTGGATATAAATTTCTACAGTTCCTCCGAGCTCCATTCTTGGAGCCATCCATCCCCTGCTAGTCCAGCTGAGTATTTGAAACATAACCCACAAAACAAAGAGTGCAATAGCAGGTTCTTGTTATAAGGGTATCTGCAACGTCTATTTTAGGCTCCTTTGGTGATCTAACTCCTGTGCAATTTGGAAGACCAAAATTAGCAGACAAGTTCCCTTTTAAAGTCAAGAGAGATGTCTGCAGTAGCTAGCTCCTTGCTTGTTGAGATAAAACTGAAGCATGGGTTAACATCCAAAATATTTGTCAGCTTGGTCAAATGCATAGTAATTATTAAAATATTAACAATAATGGTATATGAAAATCAACATCAAGTGTTCATCTGTGTATATCATTTGCCTTAAGCAGTACAGTATACATGCTAAAAAATTTGATACTGCAAAATTACACTGGAGATATTTCTTCATCTATCAAATACTGTAATGTTTGAATGTTCATAAGGACTTCAGTATGTATACCTTACTGGAAAGATGGGTTTGCATATGAGGAAGAAGAGTCAGCCTGAGATATGCCCCTTCTATGTAAGCAATACACAGTGCACAAATTGTGTTGAATTTGTAATAATGGCCTCATTACTGCCAAAAGCAAGAATAGTGGCTGAAGGCAGTGGTCAATTACCATAGATATTCTGCATCTATGGAAGAAGCAATCTGTAAGAGCCCACTAACACAAAGATATATCACAAAGGATAATTTCTCAGACTTCATTAAATCTGTTGAAAGAATTCAGTCTATATAGTTGAAATTGAGCCTGATTCACATTTGCAAAGACCAAAGCCCAGGTCTTGATCACATAATAAATTGATTTGTCTGAGCAGAGAAGAACTGAGCACTTAAGCCTGCCAAATCTTTGTTCATCGGTGTGGCATTTACTCACGTGATTAGTCCCAGTAGTTTCTGCCACCTTTGCTCAGCCTAGAGCATGCTTATCCCATAAATAGCCCTCCACACAGAAGGGGACAAGGGTATAAACTACTAATGATTTCCTCATAATCATAAGCTTTTATTAGTTTGTTCTCTCTAGTGGCCCATTTGCTTTTAACACTGATAACATTTTATAAAGATACCATGCCTGAAGATACGTGTGATGAAGATGGTCATAACACAGGGCTGATGTAAGCTATATTGTTTCCATATAAAAATCAATAAAAGGGAATTTTAAAACAGATGTTAAGTCCTGCATGGTACTCCACTTCCCTATCTGTCTTTTACAGCTGCATGCATCCTTTGATACAGCTCTGTGTGAAGGATGATGGGCAAGATGTTTTGTCCTTGCTATCTTTGGGTCACCAGCAAGTAAAAAAAAAAAAAATTACGGGCTACTCTAAGTCACTTCACAGAGCTGGGCATGTGGGGATGGCACTTTGCCCTTGCTCTCCTTTGTGGGGCTGCACAGAAGAAAGTTTCCAAAGGAAAGACTCTAGCCGGGGCTTGCTACTTCCCTGGATGTATCCAGCTGAAGTCATGGTTGCCCTTCCCATCACCTGTTGCTCCTTTTAGTCACCTGTACTGGAGTGGCCTCCTGTGAAGACCGACAGAAACAGAAGTGGTCTTAGCCACCAAGCAAGGCAGTAATCAACCAAAGAGTCGACCACTGTATTGCCACCAAGGCAACCTCAGCCAAATAGTACAAGCCTCATTCTCTTGGCATTTAGAAGTACACTCTATTTGAAATGGCATCTTGTGTGTGTGTGTTTTATAAACAAAGGGGTCTCACATTCATTCAGGACAGTTTTGCGTTGGATCGAATCCTGACCAACAGCAAAGCCATATCCTGTCCTTGATAACTCTAATGAGAAGAAACAATGATTCACCGGACTCTGGTGAATTCATATATGTTTGCCTTAGCTTATATGCCAGTCCTACTACACAGAGTCAGTTTGCTTATGACACTGCTGACAAGAAGGACATACAGCACCTCCACATCCCTGCTGTGCAAGATAAGCATATGGTACTGATATAAAATGTAATTGATTTCAGTGGCACAGCCTGACCTGCAGCTTACAGGCAAGACACTAAAATAAAGGGATCAATAATCTGCTATTAGATTGCAACTATTATTATGTGATATTGCTCTTTCAAAACCCCCACTGATCAATTTGCAATGGCTTCCTTTCTTCATAACTTCAGCCTCCTTCTTTCTTTCTCCTTCCAAATCTATCCTTCATAGATACTTGTCTGAGCACTCCTGGAGGATGACATGTAGGACAAAAAGATATACAGAGCCATAATTACACTTATATAGCTAACAGAAAAGGCCTAAAAGTTTCATATGTCAGTAGATCTGAAGATGTGTGGGAAGGATTTACAACACTAGTATGTTGCCACTGGTAACTGACTGCATTTTTAACCTTCCCACTGCTGGCTAGCAGCATGAAAGAGGATAAATCTAGGGAATTAGCAGTAGAAATAAACAAGCTCATAAAAAAAGAAAAAAACAAAACAAAACCTAAAAACTTACTGTGGGAAGTTGAGACAACTAAGGGGAAGGACTGCACAGAGGGTAGATAAGAGCTCTTTCTTCCTGATGGGCAGTCTACACAGCACCTAACCCTTCCAGTTTGCTGACATTCTGCTCCTTCCTGTGCTGGGTCAGCTGTGAGAAACCTGTTTTGATCATTCCAGAAAGAGGGAAAAGGAAAGAATGAAGCTTTTAGTGGGAGTATTTTAAAGGCACAGACATCTCAGGCAGAATATATTTGATGGAGTTCCACTGTCAAAATTTGGCAGCAGCCTCCTGCTGAGAGTGAGCGATTTGGACACACCAAGCAATCTGACAGACTATTGACTGTATAATGGAGTCAGACATATAATCTGTAGTAGGGAGTACTTGCTGGCAAGACTGCTACACCCACTGTTTGGATATGAAGAGCAAGGACTGAAGAGAAGACTAAGCTTCTTGGGCAACAGTAGTATTATTAGGGTGCTTATCCAGACAAAGGGGAAAAAAATTAGGGAAGAAAACAGAATTCAGCGAAAAATAAGAATATATGAGAGGAGATAGTGAGAAGATAAAACCTTGAGATAAACATTTGCTCTCCATATGCTATGCAAAGTGAGAGGATACTCCCATTCCTTCTGAGAAGTGCTCATTGCAACAGAGTCCTGCCTAAGAGGCCCCATACAAGCTAGTATCATAAACTGGGGGAAGTTGCAAGAGACTAAAACTATGTTATTACCCTTAATTAGGCATTCAAATAAAAACCAGCCTGATGTGCAAGTGCCCTAAAAAACTAGAAAACTCACTGAAATGAAAGCACCCACTCAGCACCTTGGCATTTCACAGGGCCTTTGCTTTGGCAAGGAGGGAAATTTTCTGGGAAGCTGTGAGCATTCAACTGTTCCATTAGTATTATCCCTAAATATGCATTTAGAAGTCTTTCAGGCTACCAAATTGAAAATTGTGTGAAACTATTCCTGGTATGAAAACATTATCTGCTGGGTTTTTTAAATCTTGGAGAGCACAAGCTATAGATAAATAGTCACAGTATGGCCTTCTCTGAAAACAAACTCTGTGTTTGTCAGCTCACAAAGGCCAGCTGAAAAGAATCTAGAAGAGACAGTGCTCGTGCTCCAGTGCATGTGATTAAGCAGCTCTGTTCCATTTAAAGACATTTCAGAGAATGCCAAACTGTTCCTAGTTTTAACCTTTAAAAGGCAGCAAGGACTTTGAGAGCTACTTCGGCATTTCTCATTGTAACCCACACCTCCCACATGCAGCAGAGATGACTTTAACAAGCAAAGCACCAGGGAAGCAGCCGAATATGGGTATGTACAGCCTATGGACCCTTGCAAAAGGGTACATCTCTCCTGGAAAGGTTTTTCACCTGTATTTCTCTTGGCTGAAAAGTGCCAGCATCTAGAATAACCTTACTCATTTTCAGAGCTTCCCCTTCCCTTCTCCACTTAATTCTGTGAAGACAACTACCAAAAAAAGAGCAGGCAGCAGATTTTTGTGTGTTTCTCAGAGTGGTAATTAAAATTGCCCCCAAAAAAATAAATTAAAGAAACGTGAATTTCTTCCTCGGAGCAATGTTCTCTGCATGATCCAAGCAAGCATGAGCTGCAGAGACAAGACTGCCTGGGATCCATCTATCTTGCCTTAACATGCCAGAGAGGTGGGATATATCTCAGCTGCTAGTTTTCTTATTCCTAATTCATGCTGAAACAATACAGTGGGACTAAAATCATTGATGACTTCATCAACTCACTTCATTTCTTGTAATGCTTTGTTTGCTACTGCTAGGGAATAGGAATGTTTGTATAAAGTTCATTACTTATTGCTTTCTCTTGAAGTC
This sequence comes from Ceryle rudis, assembly GCA_033439905.1. Taxonomy (NCBI): domain Eukaryota; kingdom Metazoa; phylum Chordata; class Aves; order Coraciiformes; family Cerylidae; genus Ceryle; species Ceryle rudis. Next base: position 7,700 of record JAAGNO010026600.1, on the reverse strand, counting down.
GTTTTAATATGCCCTTCATGATAACTTCTCATGGCATCATCTAGCCTTGACCTAACCGAAGGACAAGATTTTCTGAAGACACAGGCATCAGGTTCCCTATCAAGACAAGTTTTCATATACTCTGTAGTACCCCTAATTTAGTAATTAGATTCTTTAAGTGATGGATTTACGTACGAGCTGGTTTACCCCATTCCTAGGATGCAAAGCAGCTCTAAATCCAGCACTGAGCCTGCAGTGGTAATGTTATGTCTGGTCTATATTCCTGCATAGCAGGAATACAGTACTGACTGCTATTCCCACTTCACAGGGGGTCGGTGTAATTTCTGAGAAGCTCAGTCATTTTACAGTACTTCTCTGTATGGCTGAAACTTCATAACTAGGAGCTTCACTGTCTACCATTTCCCTAAAAAAAAAATTTTAAAAGGTCATGTTGACAGTTCTTATAATATGAAATATATTTTTTCTAGGGGTTTCCTATACATTTTGAAATAAATTTTTCAAAAGAGGTTCCAAAAAGATTGAAACTAGCAAGCACAAATAACAAGAAGGAGCTTTTTTGCCAACTTCTTTCATTTCAACTAACCAGCCTCCCCTGCTCTTACAAAGTTCTCTTTCCATTGCTGTTCTTGTTTTAATAGAATTTGTGCTCTGTCTTCCTCCTGACCCCAGGGTAGCAAAGAGATATCAATGCCACCCACTGTCCTCATCTCTAGGCAGGGCAGCAAAAGCTCATCATTGGGCATTGCTCAGTATCTGGGCAACTTCAAAGGGCAGGCAGAGAAGGGAAAAGGGCACTGGAGCTGGTATGGCAGGCACACAGGAGCCCACAACACCCAAAACCAAATGCACACAGCCAGCACCAGCCCTGAGAGGGGTTGGAGCTGCCTTGTTTTTGAATAGCAGCTTGCAGACCATCTAGCAATGAAATAAGGTGACAGGAAAGCTGAACAGAAATGTTAAAATAAAAAAGGCTCAGCTGCCATGGGGTGTGTCCTGGGGCTACCCCCAGCAGCCCCCCCTGTGATATTGCCTGCAGTGAGCACAGCTGGATGACACTGAGGATGACCTGCCCATGCAGTTCCTCTTCATGAGAAGACAAAATGGTTTGAATAAACGTGCTGTGAACCTGGAGGGTGCTCAGCATGCTGAAGATGGCTTCCTCTATGGGAATGTAGGTGCTTAGGGCCACATCCACTTTTCTGTTTGGGGATGTCAGTCTGAACATTTCCTCACCGTTGGTTGCCTTTGTGCATTAAGAACAAGATTCAATGCAAAAAATAGACTTTTCTCAGACAATTCTCTTCAGACCTCCTCTCTGCACTTTTTTTTCTTCAGGGGAGGATCAGCTGCCTCTGCCAACCCTAGAACCCAAAGCTAAATAAACCAAATGGTGAGAATATGACAAATCATTGGGTGTTGCATGCATGCATGCAAGGGCACTGCTGCATATTGAAGCCTGGCAGAAGCGGTCATCTGTCAGTAAGGGAAAGCAGGCAGTCACATTTTCAAGGCAGGTTATAGTCTGTTGCAGCCTTTGTTCTACTTCAAGTACAACTCAGCCATGCTTGCTTTGGGCAGTCCCCATTCAGACTTCTGATTTTACCAAATCTGTGCCCATGAGTTAGCTCTGTTCCTGAAGGAATAATTTCTTTACTATACACATCTTCATATCCCTGCTTTTATGACAGGCACCAAGGTGCTATTACAATACTTTGAAACAATAATAGTAATAAAGTCCAAAGATGTATTCCTTTGGCCAACTTTACTGGACACCAGGGTGTAAACTGGTATCTTCTTTTTATTGTCTGAGTTTGTTATGGCCACATCCTTTGTAAGTAATGAAATCACACACATGAAATCTTGGAAATGGGTTAGAAAAGGTTTCATCCTATTTCTACCTGGTTCATATCTTGATAATTATAACTGTATAGTCTCAGAGAGGATCATAAAAGCCTCTAAAACTGACCTAAAATTAGTTTTCATCCATAGTGTTGTCCAGTATCAAATTAGGACCCTTCAGAGTGGTAAGCAAGTGTTATGAGCCCTTTGCCAAAAAGCTGAAATTTCTGTCCCTCGGGAAATATCATACCACATCATATCTTGTTTCCTATATAGTACTGACTGCTATTCCTACTTCACAGTGGGTTGGTGTAATTTCTGAGAAGCAGTCCTTGGTCTGGGGGGAAAGATGAAGAATATCCCTGTGTTAGTTCTATTTTCTTATACAGGCTAGATGTTATAAAGCAGGTAAGGTGAATTGAGATGCATGAAAAAAATAATCCAGCAAGTGATTTTTCAGATAATTATGCAGCTCCAAAATTCTCTACATCATTTTGCATCAAATTCTAGATGTGCAGAGGGCCTTAAAGATAATTCCAAAGCTGCAAGTGACGGTTTGAGGATATATTTCTCCATTTCAAAACACTTTAAAATGCTATACCTAGGTAATATAAACCATATCATATATCATATATATCAGATGGAAAGGAAGCACCCTTATAGGAAATAAACCAGAAACTAATATCTAAGAAAATTTGTAAAATACATTAGGTGATATTTGAACCATCTGCTCACCCAAATTTAATCCTTTTGGTCTAGAGAGAAGTAGATTTCAGCTAGTTCAGCTCTCTTATTTTAGAGACCTGAATGTTGCTGCTGTAGCTTCAGAGACTAGGGGTAACTAAATTATTCATGGCAAACTTTATAGAACATGCAAATGCATTCCTCTTCTTGTTTAGGGTTGTGGGTTTTGTTTTTGTTTTGTTTTGTTTTTTAAGCATTTTCAAATACATCTCTAGTCAATTTTTAAGTGTACTCAATATTTATCCATATTATGCAAACAAAGGGCACTGCAAATGTCTGTTCGTTGAATATGCTGTGTCTACAAAGTCACAGTAGATTGTTTCCAGACCCAAATTTCAAGCTCTGGACCACATGCCAAAGATAATATTACTAGAATGACAATATTGGGAAAAGTTTCTTCATCACCAAGAAGCCTTTGGTCAATGGAATGATGATTTCTTTTTTTTTTTTTTTCTTTTCCAAGGCAATGTTTTGGTTGAACATGTGGATATTTAGGGACTATTAAAACACAGGAAATATATTTAAATGAGAGTGAATCCACCAATTCATTTGCAAAATACTGATGAATGAAAATTATGTTAGGTAAACAAGTCCAGAGCCATCAGAAAACCTGAGGCCATAGGAGTTCTGAATTTTAAAAGAGAAATAAAAAGAGATTTACCCTTTACAGCCTTACTTTCACATTCTTTGCATATCGTGCATATCAGAAACTAATGCTATAGATTTAACTGTGCTTTGCCATCAGCATCCTTTTACTGTGAGGGAGCAGTGGTTGGAGAATCTCCCAGTTGCCAATCCTCATTACATTGCATGAATCTCATCATGTCTGACAGTTTAAGCCCAAGCTCTGGGAGACAGAAAAATCTCCTGAGAATCTCAGCTTTTGATTACAAGGAAAAGAAGGAATGTTATAGTTCTCATGATTGCAGAAAGCACAGAAAAAAAAAATATCTTTGCTGTGCTCCCAATATGCTGAGGGCTAATTAAACCAGAGGCAAAATTAAACATCTCTTGAACCCACTGTGTTTGGAATTTTTTTTTTTTTTCCCTAAGCAGCAAGGAGAGAAAGTAAAGAGGAGCCTGACATGTTTAAAACCTGATAAAAGAAATACTGGAATTCAGGTCATTAGCTTCAAATGAAAACAGAGAAAAATGGGCTTTCTTTTCATAAGTCATAGAATTTTGAAAGAGGTGTGTGGTAAAAAGCAGAGCTTTTTTAAAAAATCATTGTATCACAGGGACAATACCAAACAAATCCATCAGACAGTGTACAAATAATGCATGTTGTCTGGAATTACCTTTCTCCAAATTAACCAAATAGCCCATTTTATTTACAATTCAGTTGCCTTGCCTGTTGAATTAAAAAATCACAAATTTGGTGCTTCAGATGATTTCACAGAACGCAGCTCTGTCAAGACTGCCATAGGTTGCTTTGCATAGTCATCCTACCATATATCAATGAATAAGTATGAGCTAAATTTTTTACTTCTTCACACCCTTTTTAGTATTAGCCTGTGAAATTATTGCACTGAACACTGTGTTATGTGCTCATTATATTTTATTGGGTGCTTGGATTAGCGCACATTTCCTTATTAATAAAACTATGCTGTGCAGCAGCTGTATGTGGCAGCCATATATGATTACAATACACAATAGAACTGCTCATTTCTACACTGTTTCTAGGGAAGTAAAGGGTTACTAGGGGAAGTGGTGTTTTATCACATGTTCAGCATTGCACAAAAATAGCCTAGAAGACCAAAATGCTTGGATTAAATTCTCCACATTTCTGTAATTTTAATACCACAAATATCTATTTTGGATATTGTTAGCATATGCTTTTTGTCCAATATATGCATAGTTAATGACATCTAGGGAGGTGTATGAAAGAGAGGGAAAATCTTTTCTTGAATATTGAGAAAGGAAGAATTTGATTCTGTACTCAAGGACAGAGCTACTCACAGTGTAGCCCTGATGGAGGTGCCTCTCTGTTGGGGGTGGGGAGGCAGCACGCCACACACCATAAAGCCATCACCTTGTAGGGCTGGAATAATGTGACTGCACAGCACGTGAGATCAAAAACCATATGTGCCTTTCTGTTTCTGATGACCCTTTTCATAACCAGGTTTTGGGCTGGTTTGTTGGGTTTTTTTTGGTTTGTGTTTGTTTTGTTTTTTTTTTTCCTGGTCGATTTGTTGCTGGTGAAAGTTTCTAGACTGACAGCCAAAGACATTCATCTCCTTTATTAGCCACAGCCAACAGCCAGCACAGACACAGCCCCAAGTATTACAACTGATCTATCTGAGCCTTCACTTTTCATGCCATCAATTGCATTGCTGTAAAGTAGGTGCCAAATGTGCCCACCTCAACGTTGCCTATGCAAAGCACAGTGAATATCTGCCAGTTTTCTCTGAATATATACAAAAGGTCAAATAATGAGCAAAGCAGGGGATCATAAACTCCATCATTCCTGAATTTGATCTAGGTTTACTTTTCACTTGATTTTGTATTTTACTCAGTCCTCGATGCCAGAAACAGAGCTAACAGTAGTAGTAGCTTATTGCCGTATCTCCTGAAAACAGATCAGAGCCTTAACACCTCTTACCGTGTGCCTGAGGCCACCAGGCACACCACAGATGGTGGTTCTCTTTGGCCACCGACTTCTGATCACTTTGGACTTGCAGTTCTGAAGTCAGAGGCCTTGTATATCATTTATCTCATTGTATCTCATTGTATCTCAGTTCTGCTGAACTATGGTGGTTTACAGGATGTGCATACGTTGACTTACACTAAGCTCTGTGTACCTCATGCTTTGCCTCTCTCACAAATACATTGCTTTAGTTTTCTTCCCATAGATGAATCTGCAGCTAAGCAAGCACTTGCTTCTACTCATTTGTGCACGTACAGTTCAGACTGTACACTTCTGAATTTAGTCATGTTACATCCTGTGTTACCTGATTAAGATCAGTAGCTGGGAGTTGATTGACTTTTCAGAAACTCAGCTAAAGGTTTCCTATGTCTTTCCCATTATATACAGGGAACAAAATGAAAGCTTGAATCATTTACAATTGCAAGAAGTGGTTCACCTCATCCTTAGTCCACTAGGACTTTCCAAATCTTCCTATGGACTATATTAAAACATCTCAGGCCTGAACCCATCAAACAAGTGATTCTGCAAGTTTTCTACTGCTGGGGTTCTGGGGAGTACACCCCAGGGCTCCCTCCTTCTCCAGCAGTAGGCACCCACCAAACCTCCCAAGTATAGGACCCTGACTGCCCTCACTGCTGTAAACCCAAGGATAGCTTGTTGCTTCAGTCTGACAGTGCTAGTAAGAGGAAGTAGGATGAACCCCCAAACCAACATGACCTCCCAGGTCAGCATTGTCATCAAAACCCAGGCTTCCCCAGAGTGCTTAATTTTGCTTCATAGGAGCTGTCTGAAATTAATACAGGCTGAACCCCTGAAGATACTTCTAAGGCACTGCAGAACTATGCTCACCACCCTCCTACAGGCTGACAGCATTTTTTTTCACAGAATGTTACTCACTTTGAAGTGAGTAATGGATGAAATCCATGACTACTACAGTCAACTCCTACTGATCTCCCTCAATCACAGGTTTTATCTGCTGTCATTTGAGGAAAAATAACCAAAAAGTGTCCTAGGACTGAACGAACTACCACAAATCAGCTATGTGGAAGGTTGCTATTTGCATATAACATTACCATCTTCATTTTTTAGGTTACCATGACATTTTTGCACCCAAATGATCAGTTTGGAATTAATAAAGAAACTGCAGCTTTTAATTCTTTCATACAAATTGTTAGGATCAAGTAACTTGTTATTATTAAGCAGTGTTCAAAACATGAGTAGCATTTTAGTAAAATGATTTTTATTTGCATGGGACACCAAAACCACCAAAATAGCTTTAGGATACTAAAAGCTTGTTTCAATTTTGAACTTAAAATAAATCTTCCTTTAAATACGGTAACAGCAGAACAAGCCTTCATTATTAATTAAACCAACTATGGATTTGTACAACTGAGGTTTAATGTCTGCAACAGTAACGGTTCTTATTAAGAGCTACGCTATGGGTGGGGCACAGCAAAAAATGCAGCCAAATTTTTTGCCTTTATCAATCTCTACATTTAATATTAAAGAAGAAATATTTAAAGTTATATACTCACATGGTAACAAATTATAAGACATGCAATTTTTTACTGAAATTTGTCTAAAAGCTAGCTTCGAGGATTGCGATTTTATCTATTGTTGAGAGCAAAAAAATTACAATGGTGATTGAGGTTTGAGTCATCTCCAAAGGTTTTATAGTATCCTCTGTCTCAGTATCGGCTTTTATGCTTCATATCCTTTGATACAGTTCTCCAAATAGAGGACATAAATACCATCCAGGTTTTAAAACATTTTATTTGCATATTAAAAAAATTGTGCATTCCAATAATTAAAATCATAAAAAAAAAAAAAAAATGGCACTCGATTAACTGCATTTTACAGCTCGCAGGACCTTGGTACAGCTTTGCATTTATTCGTGTGTTACTCTAGTTTACTGTAGTCCCACCCAAGTTCTTCTTTCATCAACATGCAAGCTCTTTCATGCCACCAGGACCAAAGCCAGACAGGCAGAGGGAAAGGCAGCGCCTTCATTCAGTGTCAGTAGTTCTCTCTATTCTTTTGATGTGAAAGGGGCAGTACAGTCATTTTAAACTTTATCCAACCTCTTTGCATCTTACAAAGTTAAACAGCTAAAAGAAGTAAAATAAGAAGGCAATGCTTGTGGAATGTACAGTGCATAATTTGGAAGGGCAGATTTCATTACGATTCACCCGCTTGCTTCTCCTGTTCAATTGCTAAAAAGGGAAAAAAAACAGAAGAGAAAAAAAAAAAATGAAGCTCGAGAACCTGAAATGCATTCACATGACAATTCCTACAATTTGTAAAAAAATATATGTAAATAATTGCAAAATAAGCGCTACTAGGCGGTGGGGGTTGAGGGTTTCTCCGGCACAGCCACAGCCGTGTATCCTCCCTCCACCCCGCACCCCCCGCACCCCCCGCTCCCCCCCTGCCCCCCCTCTTTTGCTCCCCCCCCCCGCCCCCCCCCCCT
>JAAGNO010026598.1:18339-39425 GCA_033439905.1 Ceryle rudis | reverse complement strand
ACCTGTTCCAGTGTCTCACCACCCTTGTGGTGAAGAACTTCTTCCTCGTGTCCAATCTGAATCGACCCACCTCTGGTTTTGATCCATTCCCTCTAGCCCTGCCACTTCCCCACAGCCTAAAAAATCCCTCCCCAGCTTTTCTGTAGCCCCCTTAAGATACAGGAAGGCCACAAGAAGGTCTCCTTGGAGCCTTGTCTTCTCCAGGCTGAACAATCCCTACTCCCTCAGTCTGTCATGCCCGTGGCCCTTCTCTGGACACGTTCCAGCACATCTTGTTATGAGGAGTAGGGAGTTTGTAATCTCTGACTACACATTTAGCAAAACCAGGTCAGATTTTGCATAATGACTGTTTGATACTGGAAGAGTGCAGTAAAATGTATGTATCTGAAATCATTTTAATGACATCGGGAATGATTTGCCTGTTTTATTTTGAAAATAATTGCCCTGATTTCAACTCACTCCAACTGTCTTTGAATTGACTGTTGAGAGCTGAATAAGCAGGGAAAATGAACCCAAACCACTTTTGTTACATTTCTTCTCCCTATTCTGAACTGGTTATGCATTGTATGTGTTGGGGCCACAAATCTTTGTAAGATTGTTGTGTAGAGCTTGCAGATCGAATTCAGAGCCCTTCTTTCTACTCAGTCCAATGAGTTATACTCAATGTTTTACAGGCGTTACTTGCTGTATGCCGTTCTCTCTAGAGTAATGCTTTTTGTGGAGAGATGGAGACATGTTCCCATCTCATTTGCTTTAAAGACATGGTAGAAGAAGTGTGAAGTAACTCCAGAAATGCTATTCTGAGGTAGTTACATAGCTAGCAATTACACCAATAGACATACAGCTCGGTGGTACCCTTCTCATTCGCTGCAGTTCTTCCTGTAGCTGCACCGCAGCTTCTTTAAAATCACAGCATGGTGGGGGTTGCAGGGACCTCTGGAGATCATTGAGTCCAACCCCCCTGCCAGAGCAGGGTCACCCAGGGTGTGTTTAAGCCAGAGTTCAGCTTGAAGCACTGGGCTGGCTTCATCGTCTAGTGGGTGTATTTTTTCTGGAGGGTCTCTTTGCTTTGGGTTTTTGTCGATTTTGTTTGGTGGATTCGTTTGGCTGTTTCTGATGGCGCAGAAACATTGTGTGATGTCATTTTGTTTATCATGAAAGATAGCTTGGCTTTAGCCTTTCTTTGCCTAGCTAAAGGTTTCATCCAGGGAAGTTGTTAGGCAGGGCGTAGAGAACGCCTGTAGAGAAGAGTAGTTAAGTGTAAGTCTTTCCTTGACCTTTTATTAAAGAAATACAGAAAACAAAAGACAATCATTTGCTTCCTACTTTGTGAGACACATATTTTATTATAAAAAGGGATATTCACTATTGAAATAACAATGGATATTCCTGCCTGGAAGTCTTTTGCATGGGGGTACACACCCCTGAATCATAACAGAGGAAAGCAGAGAGGGAGAATTCAAGCTGCTGTCCAGTTAAGCATTAATCCCTCCTGAATAAGTCGGCTCTTGAAAAAACAAACCAAGCAACGAGCCTCCACTTAGCGTAGAGCTTTCAGGAGGAACAGGAGAGAAGGAAACCAAAGAAAGCTGGAGTTGATTTTTATATTTAAAAAAAAAGAAAAAAGTATATTCAGTAAGGAACAAAACCCAAAACAAAACAAAACCAAAAAAGAGTGCTAGAGGGGAGAAAGTCTTAACAAGAGCAAAGGTTTGTCTTCTTGGACAATACTTCATCTGCTGGAGGGGGAAGTAAACTAAAGCAAAGTTTTTTTGAGAAATTTTGGGACAGGCTGTTTAAAAACTACTTTTTTTCTTTGGCTTCTATTTAAAAGCAATGTTTAGAGTGTCTTGGTTAGGTCAAATTGGTGCTAGCTGCTTGTAGATGTAGTGCTAAAGTTGTTGAAGTGGTTGTGTTCTAGGGCAGATACCTTCTTTCATTTTGGATAGGAAAATAATTCCTAGAGTAGCTGAAAAGTTTGGCCCAAGCTGTAAGTAAGGGGTGGATGCTAAAGGGGAGTCCTGTACACTGGCTGCCCTTCCCTGCACTCAAGTGTACAACAAACTATTTTGTTCACTCTTTCAGAAGAAAAATGCTTTAAAGCTAGGGCCTCTAATCATAATTAAGTTGTACTGGTTATAAACTGCAAAGCCTACAGCTCAGCTTTCAGAAGGCCAACAATTCTGGTAATACTAGAGCTGCATCAGCAACAGCTACAGTGACTTCTTCTGGTTTTCATATTATTTTTGTATTTCATAGCATTGGTGCAAAAGATAAATATCTTCTTCAGCAGATCTTCAATCTGTGGGAAGTAGCCTTGGTTGGATTTGTAGGTTTTTGGAGGGTTTTTTGTTTTTTTGTTTTTTTTTTTTTTCTTTGACCTTTATGAACTTAACAGGCCTTAGTAATAGTCTAGAGAGGTTCTTGTTGTTGTCTTGTGGCTGAAAAATGCAACATTTCCTTATCTGCAGTTTATTAGCACAATGGCTGCTTCTTATCTGCAAAGTTTTGAAGTACAATTCGTCTCAATCCTGTGTTGTGTGTAAATGGGAGCTGTAGTACCTACCGACTTAGGCAGTCTCTCTGGATGAGTTTATTTTCTCAGGACATTAAAACCAAAACCAAAACCAAACCAAAACCACCAACATCAGATATTTGGTTGTATTACTCCAGTGATCCAAAAGAAAGCTGAATACACAAAACTTCTTCCCTTGGGCCCAGCTTTAAGGATAAGCCTTTAAAAAGCCCTATTGTCCCCATCAAGGGACTCGTTCCAGCATCTGCCCTGGTTTTCTCTAGGGCAGTCTTCATCGCCAGCTATGGCTGGTCAGTAGTAGCTCAGATTCTTGGACTAGCTGTCCTTGGTGTGCACCCTTGGAGCTGTACCAGACTTCAGTGTCCTGTGGGACAAATAGAAGCGTGTAGTCCATTGTGGTCTCTACTATGTGGTCCTGGGGTGTGGGGGGTGTGTTTCCTCACAGTAAACTGCTGTCTATGTGAACAACTCGATGTGCAGGTTTCATACATTGGGGAGAGACAGCAAGATGAAACATCCAACCAAAGTGCAGTAGGAATCCAAACTTTCTTGTCAAAAGAGCTTATCTGTATCAATTGATCAATCTAACAAGATTATCTTACTGTAAAATTTCAAGCTTTTCTCCTGATGAGGCCATTGCATTCCTTCACATCATTTTCACGGTGCAGTCCAGCACTCGACAGCTACACTTCCTAAGAGTGCTGCCATGCTTACTATCCTATCTTGTTTGAATACCTTTTATTTCAATAAGCCTTAATTTGAATTTATTTTTAAATACACGTCCTTGCTAGAATCTTTATCTTCCTGAAGACAACATTTGTTTTTCCTTGTTTTCCTCTGGCTGAAAATGTGTACCTTGCATTTCAGCCTCTGATTCCTAAACCTACAGCTGGCTCTGTTTGGCAAATGTAGGTACATTTTCCTTTTAAGACTTTTGCCCTAGATCCTGGGCTGGCTGCTTGAGGACTAGCATATTTCAACCTACCTCCTGGCTGTGTGTTTACCTAAGAATAGAAGTTCATTTCTTTGTCCTTGAGTATGAAATTAATGCCCCAAGCTTTTAACAATGTGTGCTTTAGAAAATGTTTTCAAAGTGACCTCAATAAAAACGAAGTGAACATACCTTGTAGAAAACTGAGAAGAGACCACCCAAATTAGCAAATCCCAATCTTAATTTGTAGTCTGTTTTAAAGCCTTAAAGTATCTTGGATATTCTAAGATTTATTTGTAAGGGGAAATACAAAGTTAATTCAGATTCAGACTTGTAGGAATTACGGAAACTTCAAGAGTTTCCATGAGAATGTTGCATCACTTTGGGTGGAAGAGGAACTCCAGATGGTTTTCTCCGAGCCCAGGTGACTGGCCCAGCATGGACCCACATTGCTTCTGCATGTGTCTTCCTACAGATGATGCTTAAACGTGTCAAACTATCCTGCTTTGCACTATTTGCCTCTCTCTCTTCCATTTATGGTGTCTGTTCTTAAAGGTGATCCTCAGTCCTTGCTAGCATACATCTCGGTGAGTTAACAGTTGGCAGAAGGTATAAAGGATCCCCTGGGTAGAATAGCGGTTTGTTTCTGAGGAAGAAAAACACAATTATTAGCAGAATTTAGCAGAAGAGCAAGAGATCCTGCGGGGGAGAATTGTTAGTGAACTCATCTGTTAGCCCTGTGCGCTGGGCCTTCAGGTGGCTAATCCAGCTATCATCTTTTTTCACTTCTGTATTTTATGTGTCCTGTATGCATAGAGGAACTGATTTAATTTTTAGTCTAAATACAGGCCCTCAAAGTTTCAGTGCCTTCACTAGAGTTTAGGCTAGGTCAGTCTAACTGGATATGAAAACATGAGGAGTGCTCTGCAGCTCTATGGATGATCTACCACGCATTTGTTGTCAGGGTTGTACAGCAGCTTTATTCCTCTCAGGTCTGTAGTCTCTAAATTGTGACTGATGGTGGCCAAAGCACGCTGTGTTTCAATAAACTTTGCTTGTAACCTGCTAAGTGATGGCTTCCCAGTTCTCTGTCAGATTATGGGATTACAAAGGGGATCATTTCTCAGAAACGACCTTTGCTCAGCAGAGCTGAGGAAAAGACTATGGCTGAAACACTGCTTCCTAAAAAGGGATACAATTTTGGCCAACAAATGTTGCCCCAAGTTGTAACTGACAGGAGATAATAAAATCAGACTGATTTTTAAATATTTAGTTCCCCTCCAAAAAATGCTTTACATGTAAGACCTTTTTTTCTTCTTCTCATTTTTAAATAACAATTACGAATTAAATGTTTGGGGATGGAGGAGTCAAAACTTCACCCTGCAAGAAACATTGCTTTTCTACTTTCTACCTAGAACCAAATATTGATTTCATTTAGAACTTAGTGTAAATGAAAAAATTAGCTGTCATTTGAAAAAGGAGCAAATCCTAATTGAGCCCAAGGATCTCAGCAGCTCCAGAGATTTTTCTTTCACTTTTTCTATCAAAGGAAATTAAGGTAACAGCAGAATGATATTTTAATATTTCAATAGGCAGACTCTTCTAATGTGGTGCTGGATGTCTGCCTTATGTGTATAGCAGCCCTTACTCTGTGTGAGCAGAGTATCTGAGAATCCCGTGCTGAGGTATCTGAATATCTGAGAATCCTCTAGCGCTGCTGTGAGAAAAAGGTAAAATACCGTTGCCTGTTTAACAGCTTCTTTGCAATGAGTTCAGAATGCTGTTAAGATCAGAAGCCACGGTGCAAAATGCTTCTTTGTCTTTTGGGTCTTCTATCTGACACATGTCTGTTGTATCTACTTTTGTTATCAAATAAGATTTTTTAACTTTATTTTCCTCTACTATCGGTGCTTCAGAAGCTAGTGGGATGATGCAAGGCAGTGAGCTGGAATCTAACTTACTGCTTCAAACGAATCATCCAAACCATTAGAGAATTCTTCATCAACTCCTTACTTCATGTAGCTCTGCTAAAAGTTTGTAGTTTAGTATGTTTTAGCTCTTAGCCTGCCTGAAAATTTTAGCAATTAAGAAAATGGGCTGAGAAAATGTCACACAGTAGAGAACTTTATCTTCTCTCTAATGCCCAGAATGCAACATTTCATGTTTCCCAGGCAGTTTGGGAAGGTTCTTTTTAAAAAGGTGTGAGGCAGGGTTCTTTTTCGAAAGATTAGAAAGGATTTAAATGTTTTTGAAATACGTCTAATCCAATCTCCCCGGGTTCAAGCTGCAGAACTTGGAGGGAGAAGCACTGCAGCCTCAGTGGTGCTCTCGGATTTAGCTGTAATTCCTACTCCTTGTTCAAGCCTTCTTGTTCATTACTTTCACGATTCCTTCTGCATAAAAAATATTTGCTGCTGTGTTTGTTATCTTCACCTTTCTGCATGATCATCTGACTGCTGTGCTCACTTTCTACTTTTGGCTTTATGGTCAAAAGTTTCTTCAGTTTATGAAGTTGTTTTGCTACTTAATGGTGCAAACTTGACTAGAGGAGCTCCTGTTTGTCTCCTGCTAATGGTCTGGCTTTGTAACACCTTTTGCTCTTTGACAGAACTGCACAGTACTTCTGCACGTGCTTTTTAAATCTAATCCAAAGAGAGTAAGACCGGAGGAAAAAGTATAGTCTCACCCTTAGCAGTACGGAAGGGAACTCTAATACAGGTGTCAGAAGCAAAAGAATATAAGGGGACATGGACAACAATCTTCTCAAGTACCTTCTCAAGTTCTGTCATAACTCTAAACAGACTAACATTTTATTAGTATAAAACCAAGTGATTTCTTTTGCCTATCTCACTGCACTCCTACAACATTTCTTCTAGTTAACATCACCAGGTAACGGTGGATGGCACAACAGAATATTGTTCTCTTTCCTTCAAGAGATTTTTGGGTTAAGTGTTTCATTTGTAATCATTTGCTGTTGTGCTCCAAATACTTGCTTGAAACACAGCCTAACTAAAATTAATGTTTATTCCATCACTTGCAAGGCATTGCTCTTCACTAGGAGCTGGAGCATCCTCTACAGTCACAGTAACTACCCAAATGTGAACTCGAGAGAATTATTATTCTTGTAAAATCAAGTCCTGGCTACAGTATAAAATCACAATTTACAACAAGATTTTGACTTCAAGTGGGAACTGATGACTTCATAGACCACGCATTATTCACATAATACTCACGTAAATCTTTTACAACGTTCCATGTTTTGCCAAATATACTTGGCATTTTGCTGCCTCCGATACACCCCTGTCTAGGTAGCTGCTCCTGGAAGATGAAGAGAAAGAAATTTGTGCTATAGGCGTTGCTGGCCACAAAGGCATGAAGTTGACAATTTCGTAGTTCAAGAACATGGGATACTCCTGTAACACTGAATTACTTTCAGAATTGGTTTGGCATCTGGAACTGACTGAGAGAAATAGTTCTATTGTTGGATCTTCTGAACAAACAGAGAGAAGAATTGCAGCAAGATCTATCTTAGAATAGGATCAAGACTGTGCAAAAACACTTGAGCTCTCCTATGGACGTATGGAATGAAGTTAAGTCATTAATCCTTTTGCTTGTGCAGTGTCACTCCCACTAAATTATCCTCTGTAAATTATAGACCAGCACATTGGAAAAGAATACGGTATTTGCTTCTAGGAGTATTGTTCCAAAAGTCCTGCCTGCCAGACAAATGGCTCACTTGATGCTTTCTATTAAGAACTTGAATGGCAAGATAGTTTGGCTCCAGGCTTAATATGTTACCTAGGATGTAGCAGACGCTTGCACACTGTATTTTTTTTACTGACTCAGCAGGGTGGCATATTACCTAAGTCAGTTTCCTAATAAAAATGATAAGTATTTTCCCATAAGGTAAAGTATATTTACGTTCTATCATATATACTCATGTCAACAAAATCAATTTTTTGTCGTCTTCTTGTATCTTACTTCCAAACGAGAAAATACTTTCATGGATATCCCAATAACAGTTTAAATAAAATGAAACTGATTTGGCTCTGCCGTACAGCTTTATTCACCATGACAACCACTACATTTCTGTGCTATTGCACCAGACCTTTTCTAACCTTTATTCATCATAGCATTGTTGAAAAATGAATTTGTGTGGTTTATATATATATAATATACTTTATTCTTTCTTTTTAAATAGCATTTAGGATCAAAGCACACTTTCCTTTTTATGAGCAGGCATCCAGAAATGTGAACCTAAACTAGGACACATTTACGGCAAGTTTTATGAGATGCTTTTCTGATTAAATGGAAGGTCATTCAAATTCAAGGAAGGTTAGAGAAACTTACCAGTTGATCTGTAGAATTCTGAACATTGTATTGTTAAATTCAACACCCGTTGTGAGGCTTGGCATTTTAAATAACTTCAGTGGCTCCTGGAATTAGAGAAAACCTAGTTCTTTAAAGATGAGTGATTTCTTGCTCAGTGCAACTGCAGTGAGACTTGAAGCACAACTTTGCATGCCGATGTGATGATTATTTTTTTGGCTTACAGTGTCACAAATTCCAGTTCTGAACCAGTAAGCCACCACTGTGCAAGCGCTGTGTGAACCACATTATCTTCAGATGCTGCCTAAAATATTGCAATGGCAATAAGAATTTTTTTTTAAAAAAGGATTAATTTACAAAAAAAAACTATGTGGATCTGCTCTGAAATTTCAAGATAGGTTTTGATCCTGACCTTTTTTCCTTAGTCTAGTCTACTTCAGTTAAATGCTTACTGATGGCAGCAGTGTCAAATGAAGGGTCAAGCTACTTGAGGAAAAATATGCAGCCATAATAAAATGTTTTCTTCTGCATCAGAGATTTGCTGCTGCACCGTTTGAATTGTGGAGGTATTTATGTATGTATGAAATTGTTCAAAAGCTTTGTCACTCCTGTTGGGTTTTTTATATATT
Source organism: Ceryle rudis (assembly GCA_033439905.1). Lineage (NCBI taxonomy): Eukaryota > Metazoa > Chordata > Aves > Coraciiformes > Cerylidae > Ceryle > Ceryle rudis. The sequence continues at coordinate 31,000 of JAAGNO010026598.1, read as the reverse complement.
ATCATGTGCATGTGCCTTACCGAGTCTCATTTTTAAACCACTAAGAAATTAACTATGTAATTAAGTAATTATTGCTTGAATTTATGCTATATAAATGTTCCTGAAAGGTTTACTGTCATGAAGCTTCTGTGAGAAAACAAGTACTTGCCAGAGGCACTGGAATACTTATTCTGCACAGTCCTAGTGAGGTTGAATAGTCTGGGTTTTTCCAAGAGCTACTTCTTCCATATCTCTCCTAGTGAAGCTAACTTCCCTCCCCTGACTCAGTCTTGAACAATACGTTTTGGTTCTGATAGCTCATGAGTTCCACCCCCTGCCCCCAGCAGCCGGTCTCATTTCACTGCATATAATCTAAGGAAAACAGATAACTGAGGTTAATCTCTCTAAATAACTTTCTTTCCTAACATTCCAGCCAGTTGGTAAAGATATACCAATCTGCCTATGCAGCGTTGTGATTTCCTATATGGAAAAGATATATTGTGCTCAACATTGGCCCCTGAAGAGCATTTCAGAATTTATTTATTTATTTTTTTAAAGCAATTGTTCTCTCTGTTATTTGAAAAAAAGTTCAATATCTTTTTATCTCTAAAGGTGGCATGAAAAATGAGTTCCAGATAACCATTAAACTAATTCAATGAGCAGGTAATTTACTTAAGAAAAGGAAGGAGAAATACTAGGGTGGGGTTTTTTAAGACCTGATTAAAAGTGTCTTGAAAACATACATAAAATCACCTAACAACACTCTTTTTGAAATGAAATCAATCATAGAGAGATAGCTTAACTGTTTTGGATAACTCTACATAGGATAGACAGTCACTCTAGATATATGTTTTCAGTACGAGATGATTAATCTTTATCACTAGCCTTCAATCCAGAAAGGCAGAGAATTCCTTCGGTAGAATGACTAATTCTGGTTGCTATTTTGAGTCTTTTTCAGAGGGTGCCAAACAGGTCAGCTACCCAGGGTTCTTTGTTAGGACATCATCATTCTTTACAAGAAAATCAGCAGCCTTCTTCACATCCAGATTTTGCACAACAAAATTAGGCTCTTCTAGAACTTTTTGTCTGATCATCTCCTGCTTGTCTGTAGTTCAACTACATAACCTAGTAATAGAAAAAGAATGCATTTTCTTCCCCCCCCCCAAAAAAGGCAAGATAGTTCGTCTTACACATCTGAGCTTATTGCACAGGGATAACCAGTTAGGGGGAAAATAGTCAAGAGGTGACTTCTGTGAGAACTCACAATTGTCCATCTTGTCTTCTAGCCAGGAGTAACATGAAAGTTTGATACCAAGTTCAGCCTGATCAAACCTAAAACTAAAAGCTAATTGGAAAATGCCAATATATCTTCTGTTGTTTCTAAAAACGCAGGTGGACACAAAGGAGGGAATATGTTAACTCACTGAATTGTTCAGGTGTGTTTATGTGTTCATGTGTAAAATATGAAGTTAGTGGTAAAAGGCTGCAGCAAAATACTGTCAGGTTTTGATTCTACTAGAGTTGGTGGAGTTGTAAGTTAATTCAGTATTATTATGAAATAAAAGATGTTCGTGTGTAGCCACCACATTATTAGTATAAAATTACTCTTGGAAACAATAAATACCTCCACCAAGATCCAGCATTAGCTTTATCCTCTTACCCTCTGGTAGCTCTGCAATTGACTTTTCTTGCCAATGTACCGAGCAGGATAAAATATCAAATTCACAGTGTAAGTTTGTAACGGACCAATTCAACATATACTTCTGCCTCTTTCAGTTTGCTAAATACCTCCAAAATATCTGCAAATGTGGGCCCTTAACTGGATTATGTTGATCACTGGGTTCTGTCAGAGTGATTGTTTAAATGATCCTTGAATTAAAGCTTTTAATTTCTCTTGTCAGAAAATGTTTTCACTTTCACAGTGGTGAATTTTTCTTCCTGATGTGGGTCGAAGTGTAGAATTTTATGTCTTTGTTTTCAAGCAACTTGGATTCTGGAAAGTTAAAAACATTTAGTTATGTTCACCTGGCTTTGCTCTGATCTCCAGAAAATTTACAGAACTGTCTCTCTTAATTTTTAGAAGATCTCTCCAGGCTTTCTGTCTGGAGGCTGTGTCATGTACTGTTTACTCCATCCTGAGAGAAGACTGGATGTCTCCCGTGGTAGAGGAACATCCAACTATGTCAGAAACTAGTCTGCCAAATAAAGAGTTTAATCTTTCGGATCATGGCTAGGGCCAGATCACCTCCAGTGTTCTCTTGGGGAAGCAGAGAAGATGGTTTGGGTTTTGTTGGTTTGCTTTGTGGTGGTTTGTTTGTTTTGTGGTGCATTTTTCCCCCTTCTTGCTCTTTATCTATTTATTACTTTTTCCTGGGGGGTGTGGTGTGCAATGTGTTCTAAAGTGGATCTTCCTCGTTTGACATGCATGGACAGTTGGGAGCTCAACTGCCAATAGTGGGTTAGGGTCTTTTGAGCTCTGCTTTCATGTGGTGGGTCTGTAGTCTGGGGTTAGCATATGTTCGAAGTAGGAAAACTGTGGCGTTTCCATCTTCAGCTGTGGAATGGGAGGTTATGGAGGAGAAAAAAGAAGAGATTCTCGTCCTTTCGCTGTACACTTCCAAAAAGAGGCAATGAACACAAGTTTGCAAGACGTGAAATTCTGGTTAGGTACTAGAAAGTAATTCATTGTGATAGCAGACAGCCACTGTAAGAAGCTGGGAAGAGAAGCGGTGGAAGCTCCATCCCTGGAGATACTCAGAACTCCACTGGATGTGACTGGCTATGAGAACAACTTCATATAAAGCTGCCCAGCTATGATCAGGAACTTGGACCAGGTGCCCCTTCCAAACTCAACTGTTGAATTGTTACTTGGTCGGGACGGTGCGTGTGTTGGGGAAGCACTAGTGACAGAAAGGTTGTCAGAGATGCTGACAGTGCTCGCTTCCCCTCTACCTTAACGAGTAAAACGATTGGGAACAAGGTACCTTTCACTTGGACTCTGCTTGTACTTTAGCCCAAGTTAGTATGATTTTGCTAAGTATGTATCCTCAGGTGAGTCCCTTATGTAATGTGATTTTTAATGCACTGGAGTTGAACAGTCTTACAATTTCATGAGATTTATCTGCTGTTGCTTCTCGTGGGAAGTAACATTTTCCTGTCAGTAAGCTTTGCTCTAGATAGCCTGCAATTTCTTCCTCATAATCCAGTGCTACTGCTTCTAGTTATGCGTTGTGTACCACACCGAGTAATCCATTCCCACTTGGAACTTTATAGCCTGAAGTTATGTTATGCCTGATATATAATTCATTCTTAGTCATTACTTACCCAAACAAGTTGTTTGTGTTGGTTTTTTTTAATTATTATTATTTTTCTCTTTTTAACCTCATTTAATCCTCTCCAAGGGGAAAAAAAAAAGTTGGTTAGTTGTGGGTTTTTCCCCCAGCTTTCTTTATTTTCTTTTTCCTCCAGATTTCCTCCTGTTTTTCCATATCTGTCTTACAATATCCTGCCCAAAACTATTTGAGATGTCTCCTCCAGTTATTTAAGATTCCTCTTTGATTTCTGATAGGCAGTTTGAAATCATTTCTTTGCTTTTTTTGGAGGCATATGACATTGCAAACAGATGCCAGATTTGCTGTCTGCCATTACCTGTAGACTTTCATCTTGCAATATGACTGCTTTTACTGAATATAAACCCGGAAAATTATTTCTGTCTCAGGGATATTAACTTACATTTTGCCATGGTGACACCCATTTACACATTTCTTTTTGAGAGGCTTTGTTGGAGCTCCGTACTAAGGTATACCAAGCAGATTATTTTTGACTGCTCAAAATGTTTATCCTTCTTTAAGAATATTTGAAGTGTGAAGTGAAAGCTGAGTTTTTATTTTGACTTCACCTGCAGAAAACTGAAGATCTGCATGAAAGATATCAAGCTAGTGCAGTAGTTTGGTTTGTTTATGTACAGATGATCAAAAAGATTTTTTTTTCTTAGTTACAGAGACTTTTTATTTCCCCTTCCCCAGATACTACAAATTTCCCTTCAAAAATGTTTCAGAAGATGCCCTTGTTAGCCACATAAATATATTTTAGCAATCCACATAAAACAATTTGAAACTAGTGAAAGGATTATTGTGTATCAAATATGATCAGTTATATTACAACAATCAATTATATTACAGCAATCAGTAAAAATTAATCATTAAACCTACACCTTTCTAAGATGTGGGCTTAAAGTTAGGCAGTTACCTTGGTTCTTTTATGGCACTTTTCTTTGCTAATTGCTCACCATTGTATGCACTAAATAAGATAGAATTTGCATGATCTCCAGTCATTCGTCTTATTAAGTTCACAGAAAGTCTATTAAGCTCATAGAAAGTTCCAGATCTTTAGCTGATGAAGTGCAGCTTTAGGAAGCAACAGAAATTTATAGTTGTTTGGAGAAATTATTCTAGAACTGGACCTCTGAAGGAGGTGATGACTGTGAAAGGCTTCTTATGTTTGTATACGATAATGCAACAGCCAAATTATCGCATCTCTTCTGCCATGATAATAACAATCTTATCAGAGCCTATTAGATCATCTTCAGTGCCAAGCCTGATAACGGTTATTACTCATGATCCAAAAATCATTGGAGGGCCATGCTGCATAATAATGGGCTTTTTCCTAGTCTTTCTCTCTAGATATATAAATAGGTCTGTGCATTTTAGAACACAAGGAAGTTTTCAACATTCCAGAAATACTGTCCGTTGGTTTCGATATCTCTTATTCAGCATATGACTAAGTCTCTTTTTTTTCATACAATCTCTATGCAAACACCCTTGTTATGTTCACTGAACTAAGTCAAAACCTTTGAAATTTTGTGTGCTAGCAAAGAAAACTACTGGGTTCTTTAAAATCTCCTTGTACCTGTGTTTTCTGCTTCTCAGAACTAACTAATCCTAATTCTGGATTTGAATAACCGAGACGCTAACTTAAAGAAATAGGAAAAATAAAGTGGATTCTTCAGGATATCGACTTGGAAAAAGTTCTAAGTTGCATCGGCATCATGTTGCAAGTTTTACTGAAGTAGCACTGACCTGTAAACTCGTAGCTCGTTATTTAGAATTTCATTTTTCGCTGCGAAATTCCTCGTGCCATGTCACATCAATGCAAACGAGGGTTAACTGCTTTCCTGCTTATTACATATCTCCACAAAAGGAGGGGGTGAAAGGCAGTGGAAAACAAGCCTTTCATACCTGCTTTTCTTACAAAATCAGACTGTTGTGGGGAAGATAAATAGGAGAAAGATTGTTCGTTATTCCTCCCATTCATTTCACTGAGTGTCATTTAACAGGCGGAATCTTAAAACAGTGTGGTTTGGTTTTTTAATGCGAGTCATGATTCCTTTGTAGAACCCATCACAAGTTACATTGTCAGGAAAAATAGAACAGTTCAAGGGAGCTTAGGCAAATTCATACAAGATAAGTTTACCCTTGGCTATAAAATGATGATCCAAATGCATCTTCCATCTCAGGAATTACTGCACAATCAGTGCGTGCACCCAGAATACACCAGAGGTGAATCACTCCTTTATTGCCTTGTTATTTATGCTCTTTACCAGCTATTACTGATTCAGGTGGACCCTACCTCTCACTTTTTCTGGCACTTGCTGTGTTGCTAACAATCCAAATTCATATAGCTGCATTGTTGTGATGCAATTTTTAATCCATAATATGGATAATAAGTTTAATAGTATTCCATAATTATGTATTAATCCATAAATGCAAATAAAAATTAAGAATGGGATAGTAGTATGTAACCTGTTGTTGAAAAACCATGAAGGATGATGACTAACAGTGGCTAGTGTGTCACACAATCTATGGGAGACTGTAAAAGTATCCAGGGAACTAGAAATTATTAGGTTTGATGTCCATATTGGCCAATTAGGTAGAATTAGTGGACGTGGAGATGAATGGGACAGAAGGGCAGAATCAGCAGAACTTGAAAACTTTAACTTCTTTATTTAACATCTTTAATTCATGAGGTTATAACGGTAGCAGCTAGGTCATTACCCACAATTATTTGTAAAAAAATCTGAGTAGTTAACATCTTACTCGTTGCTTTTTCTGGATTCTTTATTTCATCGGGCCAGTATCAAGCAGAAAAAAAAATACTGCTTGACATAGCTAATTATTCTAATTATGTTCACCTTTGGAACCTGTTAAAGAATTATTTACTGATTCTGAGTAATTAAGTACATTAATTGCTTAAAAATATTTGTGTTTAATCTGGCTAACTCCTCTACTTAGAATCACAACAGAATATTTGGAGTTTGGTTGGTTGGTTTTTAAGCCTTGCCCTATTCACTTGAAGAGCAGGGAGACTCGTAGGCTATATATAAAGCAAAAGTATATCTAAAAGCCTTCTTGGTCTTAAGTATATAAAAAAAATTACATACCTAAACGATTTCAGTGAGCTGTTTCTCAGCTGTAAAAGAGTCAAGTGATTTAGGCAAGTTCCTATATCCTTGAGCAGTTGATGCTGTTTTATTGGTGAGTGCAACCACGTAATGCTACTGGAAGTGCATGTGCTGTGTCAGACCATCCTAAAACCGATCTAGTTCCGACCTGATTAACTCCATTCCTTTGCTGTGGGTGCAAAATAAGAAGACATAGCAGATGGCATTGACCTGCATTTATCATACAGTGCTTTGAGGTAAAACAGCTGCTGAAAATTGGCAGTGGCTGCTACCTTAAAACATTTGACTGTGGTGTAAAATACTAATTCATTGGTTTCAGAAGAGCAGTATAATGAAATGGAAAATGTGAGGCTCAAGGAGAGTACAGCACACCTGGAAATTGCTAATAGAGCAGATAAATTACCATCGGGGTTTTAAGCTTTGAGATAATTGTGCATAAGGAAGTAATTTGTTGCCTACTAACATTTTTTACTTTAATATCTTTACAGAACTGTCATAAACACGCAGAACGTGAATCAAGAAGGTAGAACTGTTTGTACTTTGTTGATAAAATAAGCTCTCGGTATAAAAACAGTGCAAGCTGTCAAGTGGCAAATGCTGCCATTTGTCTCCTTAGCACCTGGCTAATGATCCATGACAGAAATATCAGAGCTGAGTGATAACTGTACAGTGCTACAAACTGGCATCATGGCACAGACTTTACACCAAGGGCTTCACTGATGTGTTTTAGCCACTTTGCTCTTGAAGAATAACACTGAAAGGGCTTTCCTATCCAAATAGATCAGTCTGGGTGACAGATACAATTTACAGAGCTCCAAATGTGTTGTTTGGCGTATTCTTTGGAAGATCTAAGTGGAATATTCAACGTAATTATCATTCTGAAAAGTATCATTTGGATTGTGTCTGATTAAACCTGCCTATAGAGCAGAGGGCTGCATGATTGATAGACTGAGTTTTTCTCCCCACTTTTCTGTCAGAGAATGAGCGATAACTGGGTAACACCCATCATGATTTCAAGATGCCTCAGATGGGTTGTTTGCTACCCTTTCTGTCTAAGTTCTCGTCACCTGGCAGAAGCTTGTATTTAAGGTTTGTATTTAAACAGTTAATTTTAGAAGAGCAGACTCTGCTGAAGGATTAAAAACTTCCTACCTTGATGAAGGGACTAACATCTGTGAGGGTTTAGCACTGCCCAGGTAGAGAGCTATGGTTCTAGATGTACTGTCTTCAGATTGGCTGCTAAATTAATACCGTGTGGACTGTTAGGCAGTTCCGAGGGGTTTTTCTGACAAATACAGGAGAGGATGTAAAACCCGTACCTTGTACTACCTAAAACCTTTAAGTTAAAATTCAGCTAAAGTTCCCCTCCTCATATATAAAAACTGGGGTGCTTTAGCTCAGCTGTAGTGTCACTGCATGGTTGTCAACTGGTTCTGGTGCCCAGATGTTACTCTGTTTACGAGCTCTGCCTGCCTGTCTTGCCAGCGCCTGCTTAAACTTGCAGTCACAATGTAAGAGGAGTTTCTACTCTGACCAGCATGTCCTTGGAATACATCCTCTACGTGTCAAGAGAATTATTCAATATGGTTTTTCTACTGTTACTAATTATCTTCCGTTAGATGGTTGAGTTGTGTCTGGTTATATTAATGAATAAAATGCAATATGTATGCACCAAATTAAAAAGCAATAGATTTTTAGCTGCTCAACCTATTGACGAATCTGGCATGATATAAGAAGAAATATGTGTTGGCTTTGGGTTTTTTCTTCTGGTTTACTCCTGTATTTGTTTGGTTGAAATTATGGTGGCTGTCTCTTAAAAATCTTGAGCACCCTGTTGCACCAGCTCGGGTACTCACCAAGCCTTGCTATGATCTGACCTGGTTTAACAAGCCAGCAAAACAAAGTAGAGAATTTTCTTCTGAGTTACTGAGCTGGATCAGCTCAGTTGAAAGGCATCGTGGCCACACAAATGTGAGGTTGAACTGGGTGGCTGGGAGCAGTGATGGTTCAAAGGGTCAGGGAAAGTACAGCTTCAACCATGTATTGGTTGGGGAGCTGTCAGAACTGGTCAGTCTCATAGAATTTGTCCTGTACAGAATGATCTGTCTTCATAGGTGACACAGAAGGGTGACCAGGATCGTTTGGGTTACAGAGAATGGAATAGTGTCTGTATGTAACGGCCACTGGTTTTGTTCCGTAAACCATTCCGGTGTAGCGGTAACATGCAAGATTCCCATTCTTGCCACCCAGGTCTGTGTCCAGTTTTGGGCTCCCCGGTGTGAGCGAGACAGGGATCTATCTACTGGAAAGAGTCCAGTGGAGGCTACGAGGATGATGAAGGGACTTGAGCATCTCCCCTCTAAAGAGAGACTGAGGGAACTGGGGCTGTTGAGTCTGTTGGGGAGAAGACCGAGAAAGGATCTTATGAATGTTTACAAATCTTCTAAATACTGTATTGGGGACCTTATTAATGTCTGTAAATATCTGCAGGGTGGGGGTCAAAGGGAAGGGGCCAGTCTCTTTTCTGGAGTGCCCAGCAATAGGACAAGGAGCAATGGGTATAAACTTGAGCATAGAAGGTTCCACCTCAACATGAGGAGAAACTTCTTCCACGTGAGGGTGCTGGAGCCTGACCCAGACTGCCCAGAGAGGTTGTGGAGTCTCCTTCTCTGGAGATTTTCCAAACCTGCCTGGCTCTCTTCCTGTGTGGCCTGCCCTGGGTGACCCTGCTCTGGCAGGGGAGTTGGACTCGATGATCTCCAGAGGTCCCTTCCAACCCCTACCATTCTATGATTCTATGAACTTCTGTGGAATAGCTCAAATATCCTGCTTAGTTAGTCAAGGACAACAAACTCTGAACTGAAAATCCTCTAGGCAGTACTAAACTCTTCCTGGAGAATTCTCTTCTTTTTAACTAAGGTGTTAAGAGTTAATTACAGAATAACAGGTCTAAGCAGCCAAAATGTCTGAGTATCATACAGAGCCTTTGCTAATTATTGTTTTTATAGGGTAAATCACAGGAGGATTGCAGTGATAAGAATGTGGCTAAAAGAATATCTAGGAAAATTACCATCTGGACCATCTAAAATTGTTTCTTCTAGTGCTTGGAGATTGTGATCCATTCACTTTTTGAAGGAAAAGAACCCCAAAATGGAGTGAATTGATATAGAATTGCTATAGCATAGGACATCACTTCTTAGCCTTTAAAGAACACGGGAGTCAGTGGGAGAAATTCTCTTGACGTGAAACAATCCATTTGAATAGAACTTAGGAAAGTTTTAGATTTGATTTACTGTGAATTCTCACTTCTGCTTTTGGCAGCTTGTCATTTGGGTTAGTCAACTGCATTTTTCCATTGTTCTTCCTTGTTCCTATGGTTTTGTTTGGGTTTCTTCTTATTATATGATATATATGGAAACACCAAGAGTTACAAAATATGAATCCCTTTCGTCTCCTGGAAATGAGTGTATCCAGATAGTACACTGTAGCATCTGAGCTTTGTGTTTGAGGGAGCGGGTGGGGGTTGCGGGTGAGAAGTGAGGCATTTGCAGGCTCTGCAGTTTCTTGACTTTGATTTGGTGTTTGACTTTCTAAGCATAGACTAAGGATTGCATGAACAGAGTCACAGACTGGTGGGGGTTGGAAGGGACCTCTGAAGATCATCGAGTCCAACCCCCCTGCCAAAGCAGGACAGAACTAGAGCAGCTTACACAGAAATGCAGCCAGGACAGGTCTTGAAAGTCTCCAGAGAAGGAGCCTCCACCACCTTTCTGGGGAGTCTGTTCCAGTGCTCTACAACCCTTACTTCTTCACTAAGAAGTTCTTCCTCGTGTTGAGGTGGAACTTCCTGTACTCCAGCTTGAATCCATTGCTCCTCGTCCTGTCACAAGGCACAAGTGCAAAGAGGTTGTCAAACAGAACCCTTTTCCTATTCAAGACTGAACCATAGAAACCAAGAAATTCGTGAAATAGAATGTTGGGAAACACCTGGCATGTAATTAAATTGCCATTCAAACTGAAAGGGACTGCTATTAATTATATAGTACTTACAGCTGTTAAACTTCCTGCTTCTCTGTTTCGAAGGGAAATGTTTTGTTGTTCTGAATCCTTCCTGTCAACCATGAGAGCAACGCTGCAGAAATGATGATGCTCTGTTGGAATGCCATTCTGGTATTTATCCCCCATGAATACCATTGGATTTTGGTGGAATAGCCCCTAAAGGATTCTGCATATGATCATTCCTGTTGATCACATCATTTTTTCTTGGAAAAAAACCCAAACAAACTCAAAAACCAAACACCAAAACCGACAACAACAAAAAAATCCCTACCCAAACCAAAAAAAACCCAAACCCCTCAAACTTACTCCTGTTTCCTTCTAGAACTTCAATACATAAACAGTATTTACCATCAGATTGTGAAGCAGGTCTTTGTAAGGCTAATCCTGTGACAATCCAGCTTCTCATCAGAGAGAATATTTCAAAGCTGTGTGTTCTTGAAGACAGTGCTTTCCAGGGGCATGTTTAAATATGCCAAGCAGACAGGCTTGACCCTTTCTGCCACAACGATTACCTGTTCTCTTGAGATAACACTGACAAGTGATTGAATAACAGAGGCCAGAACAGGGAATCGCTTCTGTGCTAATGAGCGTGAGAGGCTATTGGGGACAAAATAGCACACAATTGGTTGGGTTCAAAACAATATTAATCTCCTCATGGTGAAAGGAAAGAGTGCTCCTTAACCCCGTGGAATGCATCGGGAAAGTTAATTTTTTATTTCAGTATTCTTGTCCTCTATGTCTTAACTTTTGCTCTTGAAAGTTCTGGAGTCCCTAGAGTTATTCAGGAATAACCTTTCTATCCACTGTGCACCTATTGTTCATGCTCCTGCAGTCCCAGTGTATAATCTACCATGTGGACCAGGATGGTCAGACTGGAGATAGCACCGTTCAGTCAGTTCATAAGTTACTAGCTCGGCTGAGAAACATCCCTTGCCACTGATGAGGATAGATGAAGCCCCTGTGACCAACTTTGTTTGGACTAGACCTGTTTTGGACATATACTCTTTCCTAGGCTGTGTAAAGGAGATCTAGAGCCTGTAGGCTGGCATTCAGAAGTTGTGTGATAATTAATAAGGCTTTTATTTGCTTCCATGGAAAAATACCCTGGAGTATGGGGGAGTAGTGAATGGGGCTCTCTGCAAGGAATTGTGTTTCTTGGTGCTTTCTGATGGTGTTCAGAGGTCTCTGCTAGAAGATGAGAGGTTAGAAAGTGAGACTCAGTGCAGAGTAGCACTTCCTGTTTCATTTCTTGTGCCAATCTCCATCCCAAACATGGCCTCTTTAATTTTCTTTGACAGTGATGAGTTTCCAAAAATACTCGGAGCACCTGTCTGGGAACCACTGGCAGTGCACTGTCACGCAACAGCTCTCTACTCACCTGCCTCGGTGACTCATGGTTTCCCTTGCAAAGTGACAAATAACTCTCTTCTCACTAATCATTACTTAGATCTTCTTTTATCTGCAGTAAACACTCATCACCTTGACTAAAGGGGCAATGACTTAAGATCCAGAAAGGTGGCTTTTTAGCTCCTGGACGCAAGATGTCCAATGTGTGTAGTCTGATGCTACACAGATACCTAGCTCACAGGTGCAGGCTACGAATCCCCTCTAACTAGCCAGTAACTAGTCTTTCATAAGCTGACATAATTTGGCTTGCAAACATATCCTGATGCCTATAAAATACAGGTTCATACTAATAAAAGCTGCAATTACCACTGACTGCTCCCCTGGCTTACGGCCTCAACCGTGACTTTAGGACAGCAAGGTCTTGTAAGAGCATCTAATCAGTTGTGCTGAGGACGAAGCGATCACCTCAGCCTGGGGGTGATGTTTCAGATAGTGCAAAGATGGCTTGACCATAACTTAGGTTTCTCCAGATGTTCTTTGTTTCATTGCTGTCAGTCCAGCTATTTTCATCAGTCTGTGTTGAGCAAAATTATGCATTTAAAAGATGTTTCCTGGTTTTGACTTCTCATCTTGTTTGTTTTAGGAAAACTTGATATATGCAACTAGGAGACAATTTGTCTGTGAAAGACTTATACTCCCTGACTGTCTTCTCACAGAATCACAGAATGGTGGGGGTTGTAAGGGACCTCTGGAGATCATTGAGTCCAACCCCCCTGCCAGAGCAGGGTCACCCAGGGCAGGCCACACAGGAACAGA
>JAAGNO010026598.1:0-17533 GCA_033439905.1 Ceryle rudis | reverse complement strand
GGCAGCCTGGGCCAGGCTCTGTCACTCTCCCAGGGAAGAAGTTTTTCCTCCTGGTGAGGTGGCACCTCCTGGGTTTCTCCTTGCTACCGTTACCTCTCGTCCTATCCCAGGGCACCACTGACAAGAGCCTGGCCCCTTCTGCTTGACCCCTACCCTGCAGATGTTTGTAACCATTCCGGAGATTCCCTCTCAGGCTTCTCCTCTCCAGTCTGAAGAGCCCCAGGGCTCTCAGCCTTTCCTCGTGAGAGCAATGTTCCAGTCCCTCCAGCATCTTTGTAGCCTCTGTTGGCCTCTCTCCATTATTTCCCTGTCCTTCTTGAACTGGGGAGCCCAGAACTGGACACACTACTCCAGATGAGGTCTCACCAGTGCAGAGTAGAGGGGAAGGAGAACCTCCCTGGACCTGCTGGCCACACTCTTCTTTCTGCCCCCCAGGCTGCCATTGGCCTTCCTGGCCACAAGGGCCCATTGCTGTCCGGTGGAGAATTTGCTGTCCATCAGGACACCAGGGTCCCTCTCCATGGGGCTGCTTTCCAGTGGGTCTACCCCTCACCTGTCCCGGTGTTCTCCAGATTTCTCCCTTCACCTCTCCCATATTATATGGCAAAAGGGATGCCGTGGCTGTGCCTTAACTATTATGTTCACACTTAATGAAGGTGTATTTTGGGTACTAATGTGTCATAAAATTGGTTTTGTCTGTATTTCAAGACTGTGTTTCGACAGGAGATTATAAACTATATAAAGTGTTAGGATGTGAACATAGAGCTGGATGAAATGTGGAACTTGTAGGTAATAAGAAATTTTTTTTTCATGAGCTGATTCAATTCTGACTTGAAACAGCCTGCCAAAGGCCTCTCATTGAACAGCCTTTTTCATAAAAGAGCCATGGTATTCTTCAAGTAAAATGGACTGCCTGGGTTGGGGGGGGGGGCGGGGCGGGAGTTCATGTGCCTTCAGCTGGTTTCATTAGGGCCTCTACTAATTAGCAGTGTTGAGACTCCCTGGCCTTTCCATGCCGATCCAGCGTCCGTAGTCAAAGCTCTTCATCCTGCACCTCTGCTTTCAACTACTGCCTTGTCCCACAGCAACATGAGCTGAGTTAAGGATCCTCTCGTGGTACATTTTGGATTAATCACCAATTAGAAAAATTCTGTAAATTGACAAAAGTAATTGTTACCTGCAGAACAGGATATTTTTGTTGTGTGGCTGTAAGAGACACATGATGAGGAAAATGGGGAAGATAATTATTCAGCTCCATTTGGCAGCACTTAATCCCTTGCTGAAACACTGAGGTTTTATTTTTCATCTAACATCTTAAAAGGCAGTTAGATTCACATTAAAATGACAAAAAATAAAGATGGAAGACAGAATCTATGAAATAAGGTTTCTAGAACTGGACATCTTCCATTCTAGATGGAAATGTTGAGGAGATATCAAACTGCCTACAGGTATTTTAAGGGGGTTTGTTTTGTTTTTAAGGAAATATTAGCTCTTTGAAACTTTTGTGAGTTAGGTAAAAATGGTTGTTTTTTGATAGCGAGAGATGAACAAAGTAACTGAGTTCAAAATCAGTGAAGGAAATGGAAATTAAATGTCAGGGAATTTTACATCTTGTTTTACTGGAATGGATAGATTTCAGGAAGGGACTGTGGAACCATGGTCACCTGAGATTCTAAACAGGGGCTAGATAATTGACTGTTAATGTAGACTTCTCTTTCAAGAGGGGAAAAAATAACTTTCCTCTTGTCTTCTCTGCCATTCAGTTCATCCAAGATCTAGGGAAAGAAAATATCTTCTGCTGTACAGGGTTTGCAGTCTCAAGCAGAAGTTTTTATTCCCTTATTTCTCTATCAAAATTCAAGCGGACATTGAAAAGCTAAACAAGCCCAGGTTTGTGCAAATAGATTTGTATGGAATGCATTCCATCAGGTCCTGCTGTTGCAAGTAAGATGGAGTGATTTTTCCAACAGAATCAGATGAATCGTATCTCTCTTGATTTACCATACCTGTTTTTCATCATTAGTACCTCCATGATACTGCCTTCACGGAAATTCTCCCTTTCAAAAAGTCAACCAACAGCAGTTTCTTGGACTCAGGGAGGAATTTGAGTTTACATCTGCTCAAAGAATGATCAAAGCCACTGATACTGCAAGAGCACCATCTTTTGCTATCGCTTTAAAAAAGGGAAGGAGGGCAGTGAGGTAGGAAAGTGAACAATCAGCGTTCTGATTTTCCTTGTGAATAAACAGAGGAAGCGATCACAATGATCACCTGTCTGAAATGAAACAGGCAATTGTGTTAGAGAAAGGTCCTGAAATAGTGAATTGGATTGTGTTCAAGAAGAAAAAAAGTCATCCCTGCACTTGATCATAAAAAAAAAAAAAAGAAAAATAATTTTGCCCTATGGAGAAAAAGAACCAAGCCATTCCAAAAGATAGGAGGGAAGGAGAAGGGGGGAAGTGGCAGTCACATTCATTCATTGCACATCAGATTTCTAAACTAATCTTTGAAACAACATTTGCTTTTATTCTTTCTGACTTAAGCTAACGGGATGAAAATAGCTTCAGAATATACCATTTTGTTCCCAATTTCACATCCTCACAAATCCTTGATTAGACAGGCGTGACCTTCAAGACTCCACTAAATATTTTTTGCTCTTTTAATTTTGCCTTACAGCAGCTACATAGTCTTGTGTCACTCACCACTACTTAGAGCATGGTGATTAGCTTTTAATTGGTTAATAACAAACGGACAGAGCGGGAGTCCGTTTGAATTAAAACACTGACCATTTTCAGCCCGCCTGGAAGGGAAAGGAGTTTTGGTCGTCTGTTACTTGTCACCCAGATACAGTTCTTATCTGGAAAAGCAGATCAAAAAGAGACATGTAAATACAGTTTAAAAACAAACCAACAAACCCTGGCAGGTCCCTGGAGGTAGTAATCTGAAGGACGTGGAGGTTGCTTGTTTGTTTGGGTTTTTTTCTAGTATTCCAGTGTGTGGAACTGTCCCAGTTATGTGACCACATATCCCATCCTCTTACTGCTCTGGTCTGACAGTTTCTTTTCAGTTTTGAGGTGGGACCTGAAAGTGATGTCTCCCAGAACGAGCCCTTACTCTTTTTATTCACCAGTAATATTCCAAGCAGTAACCTAATGAGACTGAAGACTGATGCATTCAGCTCTTGCTCTGACATGAGCAGTGATGGCAGCGAAGCCTCAGGCTATGCAAATGGGCTGGAACCAGCACTTTTGGCTGCTGGAAATTCAGCAGCAGGGAGTCGACTTTACACGGTCTTTTAAAAGTAGAATGCAGCAGAAATAGGGGTCAAAAGTGGTGAACAGTTGGCACATCATAAATTTTTCTAACCCAACACCGAGTTAAAAACAGAGACCAGCTTGTCACTAAAGTGCAAGGATTAGCCTTGGGGGGGTGGGGATTGTTTCTTCAAGGTGTTCATTAGGACATGGGGGTTTTTTTCCTCATACCAGCAGATCTATGTATTTGGCAATACTGTGCTTTATAAATTCGTTAATATTGTGCTTTATTAATGTCCCTCTATTGTGCCACACACAGATTTCTTTTTCTAGAGGCCTGTCCTATCAGCCCTTGCTCTCACAATATTGTCTTAGAGCTTATATCAACTGTGACGCAATCCTCAAGTGTCTCTTGATTTCATGCTATGGAATGACAAATTAATGAGAGGTGTCTTCTGGATACTATGTATTATAACCTCTGAAACCTCATTTTCCAGCAGCGTTTTGGGAAATCTCAGGAGGAAGATAGGAATATTTCTTCCAGGAGGAATATAGCTTTCAGGAATTAGACTGAATTATTTTAGTAAAATTTGGTTTATGTCTCCTAAGAAGGAAATGGTCACTCAAATCACCCACAGAGGTATCTGGTATGTGTTGCAGGCAATAACATGGACCAATTTGACCAATTATACAGTGCAAATGACTTAGTTCAGGGTTTTTTTTGTAAGTAAACAGAATTAATGGACTGAGGAGTAAGTCAACAGTTCATTTATTTCATAAGTAAACAGAATTCATGGACTGAGGAGTTTAAGGAGTTTGCATTGACATTGTTTATTTAAATTCTTTCTTATTTTTTAAATCATGAGATACACCTTTGCTGCAAGGAAAAATAGGAAATCTGAAAGATATATGCAAAATCCTTTCCAAGCAAATCTGCAAATGCTTCAAGCTGTTAATCAACTGCAGTTTGGTACTGTTTGAGATGTCAGATGAATTCTTTTAAACCCAAGTCTAGAGGCAACAGCAGTCTGTGCTGCGTTAAGATTGTTCTATTACAGTAGTGACAGGCACAATTGCCCAGGCTAAGAGTAGCAGATGATCTCATTGTCTTCTGAGTAGAGCCAAATGTTGGGAGCATGCTAAAGAGATTGCCCAGAAACATGTGGGAGGTGAACAAATGAGTATTAGCTCTAGACACATAGACAGGATGGTGTGTGCATGCAGCAAAGGATTGCAGAGTAAGGGAGAGGTGGCAGAAGTAGTTGTGAAGGTGGAAAAATAGAAGGAATGTTGTACTGGGAACATAACAGTGAACTGGTTTACCTGCTGTTGGATGCCTGGAGATCAGCAGAGCTCCAGAAACTACCTGCCAGTTGGTTCCTACTGTTCTTTGCACGGGGAGGTCTACCTTGGCTAAAAAAGCTAGATGCTAATAATGGAGGAGGAGAGTGCAAGGATTATATTCAAAATCACGCAACTGGGGAAAAACACATTGCATTTTTAATAATAATACAGAGCTACAATTAGAAATATTTGGATGATATTTGTGGTGGCTTGATCTTGGCTGGATGGCAGGTGCTCACGAAGCCACTCGCTCACCCTCCTCAGCTGGAAAGGTGGAATAAATTACCATCATGGGCAAGCCAGACTTGATTTATTACCAATCAAATCAGAGTAGGATAACAAAAAAAAAAAAAAAATCTTAAAAGTTTCCTTTGCAATTACAGACCGTTCACAAGGCTGCTCCTGTGGTCAATCTAGGTCATCCTTCCTCTAGTAAAGGTCAGTTTCAGAACCATGTGTGGAGCACACGTCCAATACTGTGTTATGGAGCCTAATCAAACTTGAAAGGCCATTTGATTAGTGAATACAAATTTCTTCTGTGATTCTTGAGGCTCAGCGACCATAGCGAACATTAAGTGACTCATGATCTCCATCTGTGACTTTTGCCCTCCCCGCACCCCTGAGGAACAATGCAGTAAAAATATCCATGGATCTCCTTGTGCCTTGCATAGGCTTCATCTCTGCTTCTTGACAAAGAGATTTCAGCGGAGATTCTGGACCGCTGTTCTCAGGCAAAGGCCACCTATTCATTTCAGTCTCTAAACATCTCTAACAGAGGAATTACTTGGGGCCATGAGTACTGTCCTCCCTGCACTGAAGGCAAGGGGAGAAGGCTCTGTATTCATTTTATACGGGTGAACTAATACATGCGAGAACTAATTTCTTTCTGAGCTACTAAGCTACGAGGATGCTGGAGGGTCTGGAACATCTCTCTCGTGAGGAGAGGCTGAGAGCCCTGGGGCTGTTTAGCCTGGAGAAGAGAAGACATCTGATGAATGTTTACATATCTGCAGGGTGGGGGTCAAGTAGAAGGGGCCAGCTCTTGTCAGTGGTGCCCTGGGATAGGAGGAGAGGTAACGGTAGCAAGGGGAAACCCAGGAGGTGCCACCTCACCAGGAGGGAAAACTTCTTCCCTGGGAGAGTGACAGAGCCTGGCCCAGGCTGCCCAGAGAGCTGGTGGAGGCTCCTGCTTTGGAGACTTTCCAGCCCCTCCTGGCTCTGTTCCTGTGTGGCCTGCCCTGGGTGACCCTGCTCTGGCAGGGGGGTTGGACTCAATGATCTCCAGAGGTCCCTTCCAACCCCTACCATTCTATGATTCTATGATACTTGCCAAAATGAGCGAATATTCATGTGCTTCAGAAGGCAGGTTGTGCATTGTCACCCTCCAAACATCAAAGGCACCAGCATGCCTTTGGTCTAGTAGTGATTCAGTGTCGGAATATAGATTTCATGAAAACTTCTCATCTCTGACCACAGTGCAGCAGCCTGTGTCATCTCTGGCAAACTCAGTTTTGCAATACACCTGCCTCTCATTTCTCTTTTCCCAAGAGAAGAGGTTTACCACTGCTGCCTTCTGCCATCACCTCTGTCCCCTAGGATGCTAAACACATCAGGCAGTGGGCATTATTTTCATACGTCATTTGACTGTTCACACGGTTAGTCCTCTCAAAGAGTACGCTCACAAAGCAAGTATCCTTGTGAGAGAAGACGCACGAGACCTTGAAAGAACTCGGAAGTTTTGGGTGTGTTTTTGACAACACTTTTGTCACATAGAAGTCCAGGAAGACTTCATTTCCAGTTTCTATAGTCCGCTTTTTCTTGTCCTACGACCAGCTTGATTCAGTCTCATTTCATATCCAAGATCTCTTCTTCAACTCATATGTGCACACGCCCCCTTTAAGAAAAGATGCCTCTCGCTGCTGCATGCTGGAAATCTTTCATTTTGATGGGGATTCTTTTATTTCACTCTGAATGTTACATTAGAAACAGATGGCAATCTGTGATCATTTATGGATGTTTGCACATCTTCGTTTTATTTCCCAAGGAAAGCAGCTTTACACAGATACGCTGTGCATAACCGCTGGTTTGTCTGACTTAAATCTAGTAACCAACTTTTCCTCTTTTCTACCAAAACTGGGAACACTTCACAAAAACACAGGGAAAAAAAACCAAACATCAGTCTAGGTAAAAGTGGTCACTGCCCACTGGGTTCTGAGCTTGCTGCTCCAGTCCATCACTTTTGCACAACTGAATATTCAAAGGATTTCAGTCTCTGGATTGCAATTTTCACAAAATCCCAGGCATTTCATTTTTAAAAGACTCCTGTCACCCCATTTCTTTCTTCCTTGCTCCCTCTTTTCTATTTCCTTTATTTTGTGTACACCTGTCTTGTTTCTGGGTTCTTTGGCCCTGAGGATGTAAGTTAATGCCTTGACATACTTAGAAAAGGAAGATTCTCTATTTGGCCAGTAACTCAAAGGGTTTGCAAGTCTGTAGAGATTGTTGGTTTCTTTGGGGTGTTTTTTGCTTTGTTGTTTGGGCTTTTTTTATATCACCTGTCCCCTCCCAAGAAAACAAATCAAAACGGATCCTGCTTTAGCAGCAGATTTTTACTTCTCTTTTATGTAGTCCCTTCTTTGGAGTAAAAAAACTTTGAGCAATCCATGAGTCATGCCACTTAACAGGAAGTTTGTTGGTGTCTTTTCTGTTTATGTCAGGAAAACTTTGTATGCAGAAGTGTGTCTAGGGGAATATCTGTTTAGATGGATTAATTACAGTGTATATGTTCTAGTGTGTTGACACTATAAAAAGGCATGACCAAAAGTTATGGTTTAATTTCAGGTCTGGGTGCACCAAAGAATGTGTTTTTACCCATTTGCAGCTTTTAAGGTCCCAGCTCTATAATGCTAATGATACACTCTGCGCCCTGGAAGGAGAGGTTAAAGCTTTGTCCAGAATATGCTCAGAATGTGTCAGGAAACCCACTTCTGGCTAGAGCTTCTGAGCACTCTTTACATCTAAATAAATGGCACATGCAGGGGGGAATTTTGACCCCGCTGTGTCATTAACGGAGCTGTTAATTGTAGCAGAATCAAGAGTTCATGATTAGTCTCATTGTTCCTTATACCTGTGTCATATATACATCTGGGCACAACCTTGGTCTTCATTTGCCAACTCCAAAAGGAAAAAAAACCCCAAATCTTCCACTCTTGATCATCCAGTGAAGCGAGGCAAACATGCCACCTTCTTCATGCTTCCCTTTTTTCTTGCTAAGTGCAGAGGTTTGCCTTTCTTTACCCAGTAAATACAAGACCTCTGATTGCTTCCACTTCTCCTGAAATGGATCTTTAAGGATGCAGAATGGAATGAGCTGAAGAATAGAATCACAGAATGGTAGGGGTTGGAAGAGACATCTGGAGATCATCGAGTCCAACCCCCCTGCCAGAGCAGGGTCATCTAGGGCAGGTCACACAGGAACAGATCCTGGAATGGAGGAGAGGGTGGGAGGGAGAGGGGGGAATAGAGAGGGACAAAGTGGAAGTAGTGGCCCTGGGTCTGTGTATTGGGTCTACAAGTTTGTCCATCCCTTGCCCTCTAAGTTCTCTGTAAGGACAACGCAACTACATATTACTATAGTAGAAGAAATGGGATTGGAATGAAAGCAAGAGGCCACTAATTTCCCTTATGAACCAAATTTCTCATTTGAAAATAACTGACTTTCAGAGAATATGTTTGTCTGAGAAGCATCAAACCAAGAACTTCAGGACAAACAAGTCTTCTGAATAATGCTGTCTAAGGTGAAAACTCCCCACCTCTCTTTGTTCTTGTTCTGCCAGGACAGTAACGTTCTGTATTGTAGCCAGTTTCATTTAAAACAAACCCAATGCTCCAACACTGTCTCCTGAATGCAGAAGCAGGTGGAAAATACTTAGATTTTGCTAGCAATTCCAAAATACCATGTAGTAGCTCCCTATTATTGCTGAAATATTAAATGACAGCTAAAAAAAAAAAAAGAAAAAAAAGGGTAAGCAAGCCAGTTCTCCAGGACTGTTTTTCCTTGATAAGCAAACAGGATTTTACTGTAAATTGCTGAATGCCTAATCCTTCCTATTATGCATTATACTCTTTGTGTTTGTTAGGGATGAAAAAGGAGAAATGCATCCTGTTTGGATTTGGAATACAAATTGAAACGCTTCATTAGTAAAGCTCAGTAATGCTGATTATCTTAAATAGCTGTCACGGAACAGAGTATGCAGTCCTCTGAATCACTGATGCCACATTCTGGGCTTGCTTGTTGTGTTCTCGAAGGCGATGTGGCTACATGCAACCTATTCCAACTGGGAAACCTTGTCAGTAGGTACTTGGATGAGGAGTTATGCAGCATAAGGACACAATTTCAAGTGTTAAGTGTTACATAAATACCTCTTTTACTCCGGCTTGGATTTATCCAGCTCCTCAGAAACTTAAGTTTTCACAGAACAGAGGAGGGGCGTAATCTTTTGGGCTGCGATGGGTGGCAGGGACCTTGCCCTTATTCTTCCAGAAAGGAGACAGCACAGAAAATGGAGGTAAAAAGATACCATGAAAAATCAGATGTTTCATCTGGGGTTTTTTAGTGGCTTTTGACTGAGAAAGCCTTGACTTAATCATGACTTCCATTGGTTGTAGCCTTGACTTGTATTAAGAGATTTTCCCATTCTAACATTCTTTTTGCCTGCTGTTTTGTTCCGTTATCCCCAACGATTCTTCCCTTCCACCCCTCAACAGTGTGCTTTGTTTAGGATCAGGATGTGCATAGATGCTGTGTCGATGAGGCAGAAGTAGGAAATGGTCAGCAAAGAACCAGAAAAACTGCTGCAAGTGTTTCAGTCAACGATAGCGGACACAACAGCTTCCTGATAGATTGGGTAGGGCAGAGAGAGCTCACAGCGGGGGGAAAAAAAAAGAATTTAAAGTAGTGGTGGAGGACAACACGTTCCCTTCCACATTTTGAGGCTCGTGTCTGACATTTCATAATCCCAGCTTGGTTGCATTTTACACTCCTGTGCCTCCAGCCATAGGCACAACAGAGATGTCATCAGCAGGTTCTTAGTGTTGCTTGTTTCTGAATGTGTGTGTCTCACCAAAATCTAGCCTAGAAATACAGGATGCCTCGTAGGTGATTCCGTGGAGCTTTGGTTCTCCTTATGGCACTTAAAAAACTGTTCCTTTGTAATGTTATGGAGAACAGTTTCAAAAGTAAATGGTGACAGATGGAAGTATGTGCTAAATTCTGTTGACTAGAATGCTTTTTCAGCCTAGAAAAGAGTTTGATACATGAATCATTGTGCTGGTACAGCAGCAATGTTTTCAGTTTTTAACTTTATCACTGACATAGAATCACAGAATGGTAGGGGTTGGAAGGGACCTCTGGAGATCATCGAGTCCAACTCCTCTGCCAGAGCAGGAGCACCCAGGGCAGGCCACACAGGAACAGAGCCAGGTGGGTCTGGAAAGTCTGCAGAGCAGGAGCCTCCACCAGCTCTCTGGGCAGCCTGGGTCAGGCTCTGTAACCCTCACGTGGAAGAAGTTTCTCCTCGTGTTGAGGTGGAACCTTCTATGCTCAAGTTTATACCCATTGTTCCTTGTCCCATTGCTGGGCACTACAGAAAAGATATTGGCCCCTTCCATTTGGGGGACCTTCTAGTGACCTTCCAGTACCTGAAGGGGCCTCCATGAAGGCAGGGGAAGGTCTGTTCCAAAGGGTTTGTAATTATAGGACAAGGAGCAATGGTTTTAAGCTGGGAAAGGAGAGGTTTAGACTGGATATTAGAAAACAATTCTTTAATCGGAGGGTGACAGACACTGGAATGGGCTGCCCAGAGAGGTGGTGGAGGCCCCATCCCTGGAGTCAGTCAAGGTCAGGCTTGATGTAGCTCTGAGCACCCTGCCCTAGGTAGAGATGTCCCTACTTGTGTAGGGAGGTTGGACCAGATGACCTCTAGAGATCCCTTCCAGCCTAAAACATTCTGTGATTCTATGATTTAATACCCACCCTTTGGATATTTATAGATGTTAATAAGGTCCCCTCTCAGTCTTCTCCTCTCATGTTGCACATCTTTCAGTATTAACTCTACACATAGAAAGATTAATATAGTGGGAATTAAGAAAGGACAGATGTCCCTTGGAGGTGCCATAAATATATTTCAAATGGAGCTTCCATTCTTTTTGTGCACAAAAAGTTGTTTGGGGAGGTGGGAGGAAGGAGAAGTCGGTAGTGATCACCTTAGAAGGTGTGCTCAGCACCCTATGAGCAATGTCTTCAGCTGGTCATAGGCATTCCATAAGGATCGGTGGCATCTGCAAGTCTGCAGCCAAACCAAACCCCATCAGTTATACTTTGACAACACATTAGGCAGGGAAAAGTCTGAATCTTCATCATGTAAATTTTAAACAAAGCAAATAAATCTGCTGCTGGTTGCATGCGAGTAAAAAATAATCTGTGTTGTGGGATGTACGCATTTGGAATTTTTGTGGGTTTGGGGGGATTGTGTTGAAGGTATCTAGCTAATACTTTTGGTCATTTGTGTCCATAAAAGTAACATTTTTTTAAGATTTGAAATCATAAAGCAGTAGCTTTATGCTGGTATTTGATTTGAAATTTTAATGTATCACGCTGTAACAGAGTGCACTCTCTTTTATAGCATTTGATTATGTCAATTTACATCCAGGGTAGAAGAAATTGGCTGGATATCAAGCAAGAAATTTTAATAGGTTCACCATCTGCATCATTTGGTATGGTATTCACTGATTTTTGTCCTGATGTGACAAACACGTTATCATTCTTTAGGCACTGCTGCTCTTCAGTTTTGCATGACTGAGCTAACTGCATGTTGCTCAGTCCCTGATGTCTGATCTGCACATTATAACAACCTCTTAGAGGTAGACATGACATGAAATACCAAAATAGCACAGGTATCCTCTCTGAGAGCTACCATTCTGAAAATGTTTGCTGCATTCTGAAGCTAGTGGTTGAAGAGAGCATCAGTCAAGCACTAATTGCCTGATCACCCTTCATTAGTGGTGCTCAGGGATTCGGGCCGAACAATGTGGAGAGGGGATAGAAATTGTGCATCATGATCAATAATCCCAAGTAAACGGCCTAGATTTTAGTGCTTGCATCAGATACTTGGCTGCACACTTGAACTGTAAGAACAACCACAGTTCAGGATAGTTGAGCTAGGGGCACCTCTGGGCCAGGCAGCATGGTCTGAAATCCCTAACGCCAGGGTTTGCAAACAACCTCAGTGCTGGCTTAGGTGATGTCTGGAGCAGAGACTCTCCCTGTGCAGGATGCTTTTGTCTCTTAGGCACCTGGATCATTTGGTCTGTGCCCCCCTGTGGTGCTTACAGTAAATTGATGTAGCAGTTCCCCTCCTGCTCTAGGATTTTGGGTGTTTTTTCATCCAGCTGCATGTTAAAGTCTTGGAGAAAGCAGGTTTAGAAAAGCAGTGAGCTATTGTAGAAAGCAATGGGCAGCTTTGCAGCCTTCCTTTGAGTTCCCCCTGCAACGCACACACGGCTGGTGTAGTGTTGTGCTGCAGCCCTCACCCTGTCCTGCGTCAGTAGCAAAATAAGCTGCCCTGTGAGTTACCCAGCAGTAAAAGAGAGTTCTGGAACGCCTGGTGTAGGAGATGTTTTGTCCCTTGTGTTTATTCTTTCTCATCCAGTCAGAATTCAGTATGCCCAGATGAACATACTTCACACAGCCTTCAAAGTCTGACAGTTCATGTGCAAAAGAGCAACAGTTAATTGAGAAACATTATTTACAGTGTTCTCCTGCATTCAGAACTAATGGTTTCTTTCATTTTATTGATTTTTAAATCTAAAGAAATGTTAATGGTTTTACTATCATGGAAAAAAAAGAGGAATGAAAGCAAGGGGAAACAATCAGGTTGTGATAATATATTGAGGAAGGCTACATAAAATTGAGGATAAACAAAACACATAACCTTGTTATGCTGGGAATTTGGCAGTGTTTGCACAATATTTCAGCTGAGAAAATTAAGGAAGGGAGGGAGTTGAAAGGAAGACAGACCTCCATTGCTTCTCAGCGGCCAAATTTCCATTTAAACACCACAGTGGAGGCTTAAGGGACTAGCATAGAATGGAGCAAGCAGTCCAAGTGCACTATAATCCCCAAGGGGTTTGGTTTTTCTAACGTCAGCTGGCAAAAGAGGGAAAATCAGCATCTTTTATCACTTCACTTTCAAATGGTGGCCATCTACTGCCCATGACCAGCTGTCATCTTGCAGCTTTCCTTTGCTTGCTGTTAGAGGTTGAGTGGATAGACTCTGGGAAAAACTTGCAACGGCTTAATAGGCTGAACTGTAAATCTGTATTTATCCAGATTTAAACAACTCATTTCTTTTAGGTAACCCAGCACTGCAGATGCAGATAATATATGTTTACAAGTCATACAATTATCTATAGTGCCTTTTCTTTGTTCTGAAATGAGTACTGCTAAATTCCAGCTGAAATGCAGTGAAAGGGTTATTTTTTGATCTTGTAGCTCTGAAGGGAGCTTACTGTGAATAATTTCACATGATTAATGCTGGTTAATAATTTCTTTGTGTTAATAGAGAATAATAAAAACATGACTCATTCTCCTAACAAAGATTTTTAGAGTGGTATAGTTGTGTGCTAATATCAAAGGAATCGGTCACAAGTTGATTTTACTCACCAGGATCAGTGTTGTTTGTTCCATGTAGACAAACTACAGGTTTGAGGTGAGATACTGGTTTTGTTTTCTTCCAGTAAGATGAAAAATCAAACCTTATTTAATTTTTTTTTTTTTTCATACACAACCTGATATCATTATGAGAAAAGCCAAATTCTGCCAGCAGGCTTCACCTATGAGCTTACCATGAGGTCTGGAGCTCTTGCCTATGTTCTACTGTCATCACAACGCCTTGATTTCAAGTTGCTGATAATTAAACCAGTTGAATGTACCTGGTCCTGTTAATGCCAAAAAATCTAGCAAAGGGATTGAGTGATTTGCTAGATTTAAACTTCTAATCACTCCTTTTCTCTCCTGCTTTTTTATACTGTGTCCAAAAGCTATATAATGCAGTAATTACTGTCATTTGCTGAGAGAAACAGGGAAGGGGAGCAGATAAGATCCAGTATGGACATGGCAACAATCTCTCCTTAAGCTGCTGACCGTCATTAGTTTCTCGGTTGCATGTTCTCCTTGCTTTCACCTTAACTCCTTTGGTTCAGTTTTGCAGTAAGAATATGAGAGATACATGTTTGAAAACGGAGGTTTTGTTTCTTCAACATCATGTTCTTGGTTAAATCTTTTTAGTTCCGCTACTAAAGGTGATTTGGGGAATCTTCTGCAAGCTGCTAAAGTGTAAAGAATTGTCATCTTCAAACATATTTTGTACTGTGGTAATTTGTAGGAGAACCAGACATAAGCTTTCTTCACCCTGTGCCAGGTAAAAAAAACCAAATACCTGTCTAAGGAGCTTACAAATGCTAAACAAAAAATCCTCAAAAGCAAGATATAAACTGTTTTTGGAGCCTGTGAGGCAGGACTGGAAACATTTCATTGTACTATTAACAGGAGAATCGTGATATTGTTAGTTTAGTTTGGATGAGAGAAAGATCTTGGATCACAGCTGCTTCTGAGATGCTGCATATCTGTGATGCGTGTGGAAAGAGGGAAATTATCATTTGTACTCTAAAAATGGCTCATGTTTGTCAGGCTGTGACACTTCTTATTTTAAAAAAGATTGATTTTTTTACTTACATTAACTGAAGAAACAGCGCTAATCAGTTTTGGCTTCTGAATTCTACATAAAATGATCCAGGCATACACACCTTTCCAGTGCTGACTCTACATTGGGGTATTTTTTTACCTTTACAAAAGTAATCGCTACAACTGGCACTGCTTCCTTGGGGCTAGGCTCCTGCTTTGAAATTACTGACTTGTCTGACTCTTCCTGGCAGAGATGCTGGCAGGCAGCACCAGCCCTTCGACTGCTGCGATTCCCATACCGTTGCTTTTCTAGAGAGGGGAAAATTCAGCAATGATCCTCCTGTAAGTAACGTCTTACTGGCAAGTTCCCCCAACTAAAGAAATATTTACCCTCATTCAAGATGGGTTTATTGATCGGAACTTTGAAATCCCTCCCCTGCTATGATAAGGAATAGTGTAAGAGAATGGCAATCTTACTTCATAACATTATGGGCTTCATCTCATTCGAGAGGTTTTCTTCATGAGTCTTTCACATATGCATGCTTCTTCCCATCTAAGATGTATTTCTGATAAGGAACTTTTAGTGTCTTCCAGAAGGTGTGCTGACACCAGAAGTCCCAGAGGTCTCTTTTGCCTAGATGACGTTCTCACCTTTTACAAGTATTAACAAACTTCAGCTTTCAACCAGCCCATGGAATAAGCAAAACAAAATGAATACAGTGATTGTTGCAAGAGCATTTTAACTTACACCTCATCGTGCTTCTCATCTGTATCTCTGCTTCATGGCACAAATGTGTGTCCTCTCCTCAGACTGAGATACTCCACAAACACAAAACTCCTCAGAGGTTTCTACTTTTTTATAAGCAATGACACATATTTGTCAGTCAGCTGCTGCGTACTGTGATTAAGTTCTCATAAGGATTTTGATTCCCCAACTTTAACTCAAATGACTACCTGCTGATTAGATTCTAATTTGTTATAATGCTCTTTTCCAGAATTTCTGTACTTGGAGACAGCATAGAGGGGAAAAAAGCCTGTATTTTTTTATAAAACAGCAGTCAGCTGTTCTGTACAAAGACTCCAGGGGGAGTTTTTCAGCATTGAACGGTGATTCTTATCAGCATAACCTGGTCCTGTCATAATTTGCTGCATTGGTTGGTTTGCACTGATGGCTTTTTGCAGCATATCTAGAAGAGAAGAAAAACCTAATTATGTAATGTAAGAGACTGTCAGTTTGAAATGTTGATGGATGGTGCATGTGAACATGCACTTAAAAAAGGTAAAAAGCTAGTGAAATAGGAACTAACAGGTGATAATGGTCCCAGAAGTGTTGTAAAGCTTCTTGCTGAAAGTAAACAATGTCTGGTGAAAGGCAAGTTTATATCCTATGGTCAAAGTGAACTTGGTGGCTTCCCATTAATTTCCCTGCTCAGTTCAACAGTATCCAATCCTTGAAAGCTAAATGGAGAAAGATTCTGGTTTACAGGGCTGTTCAGCCTGGAGAAGAGGAGGCTGAGTGGAGACCTCACTCTCTACAGCTACCTGAAAGGAGGTTGGAACAAGGTGGGGTCAGTCTCTCAAGTAACAAGCGATAGGACAAGAGGAAACGCCCTCAAGTTGCGCCAGGGGAGGTTTAGATTGGATGTTAGGAAAACTTCTTCCTGGAACGGGTTGTCAAACCTTGGAACAGGCTGCCCAGGGAGGTGGAGGAGTCACCATCCTGGGAGGTATTTTAAAAGACAGGTAGATGTGGTGCTTAAGGACATGGTTTAGTGCTAGACTTGGCAGTCCTGGCTTAACATTTGGAATTGATGATCTTAAAGATCTTTTTTCAACCTAAATGATTCTATGATTCTCAGCGAACTCTTGATTCCTGTAGCTGGGGAAGGTTCAAGAGTGGGGGGAGTATTTTGGTTTTCTCTCCTTTTGATAGGTTGGAATGAGCAGCATCTGCCAGATCAGTGAAAACAGAAGGGGCAAAGTCTAATGTTGCTAGCTCAAACGGACTTCTGCGCTTCAGAAACAACGGTTGTTTTGTATATCTTGTTGTAAAAAGGGAAAAAAAATGCAACTTGAGACAAATGAACACTGAAACTTTCATCCTACCTGTCCTAAAAACCTCCAAGCCTAGTATAATGTTCTCTCTGAATCTACAACTACGCTTCAAACCTGATACTGTCTTTCAGGAGGACTGTTCATTGCCTGTTATCTCTTAATCTTGGGAAGAGTTCGGTTACGACAGGAAGAGAGTGAGGAGTGGGTTTGGTCATCTTGGTTTGACAGATGTGAAAATGGAGTTGATACTGATGCAGCTGACAAAACTAAGACCGGCAGAAGCCAAGGCAGCTCTGTGCTGTTTAGGGAGTTTGCAAACTTTTGGAGCAGTATTAAACCAAACAAAGAGCCACAGAAAATTAAGAACTCAAGGGGACCACCACTGGAAGTGGTGAAATCACTGGTCTGGAAACATCTCTTAAAATCCCTTGTTTTGTCTGTTTCCGCTAAAAGATTACCACTTAACTTTCATTGGTTGGAGGAAATTTCTTCTGCTTTTATTGCAATAGCTCTGTGTACCTGTTCCAGAATGGCAAGAAATAAGTCTGAGCATGCTGAAGGTGAGGGATCCTGATTTGGCTGGCTATAGAACCAGCTATGGAGCTGCTTTATTATTTCAAGCTCATGCTCTTAGTTCTATAGGTTTCTGGTTTCAGAGATGAGAGTCACCATTTGATTGCAGAAGTTTCTTGTGATCATCACAGATATTATGTCAGTGTAATGTGTTCCCATGGGATCCCAGAGTCACAGTATAGTAGGGGTTGGAAGGGACCTCGAAAGATTGTCGAGTCCAACCCCCCTGCCTGAGCAGGATCACCCAAATCAGGTCAGACACAAAACTCTACAAAACCCTAAGAAAGTCAGAAGCAGGAGTAAAATTAGCATCAGATGCTTCAATCTTTAACTTATACCAGAATGCAGAGCAAATGCTCTGAAGTCAGAGGACTTTCACAGAATCACAGAATGGTAGGGGTTGGAAGGGACCTCGAAAAGATCATCGAGTCCAACCCCCCCTGCCAGAGCAGGATCACCTAGAGCAGGTCAGACAGGAACAGATCCAGGTGGGTTTGGAATGTGTCCAGAGAATGAGACCCCACAACCGCCCTGGGCAGCCTGTTCCAGGCTCTGTCACCCTCAC
>JAAGNO010026597.1:0-10108 GCA_033439905.1 Ceryle rudis | reverse complement strand
CAAGGCTGAAAGATAACAGTGGTGTTACCTTTCCCTCTTGCTCATCCTAAAACTATGTGTTAGTTTCCCTTTCTCAGACTGATGACATTGGCATCAATACAGAGGCATGTATTTCCATCTTTTGTTCTTGTACTACTATTTAAAGGTGTGGTTCTCTTTATAACCACACTAAATATAATCCCTTCCAGAAAAAAAAAATATCAAAAGCCCACCCAGCCCTGGAATCAGACAGGCAACAATCTGAAGTCAAGATGAGCCTTTATCTATAACTCGAAGATATTAGTTCATTTTTTTAAATATTAAAGGGAAAAAATGGGTTTTCTGGAACTGATCACACAGCTACCTGCAGCTAATTTTCTAATTTGTCCTGAATCACCTGAATTAAACAATTAACTGAAGCCTGAAAAATCATCTAGTGAACAAAAATGTCAGAAATTGAACTGGAAGCCTGTTCATTGCTTCTCAAAAAATGAGCAGGGGTGCATTTTGGGGGAGTTTTGGAGGTGGGGACTGTTTCTTATCTTCTGTGTGTTACAGATGTACAGCAAATGCACATTTGGGTGGTTCATAATAATGGGTTTCGGACAGGAAAAGCCAAAGGGGCAATTTTCTGTGGATATGCCTTCGAAAAGAAGAAAACACAGTCTGAAAAGACATATTCTGTCCACTAACCTGGGGATGCTAAAGTGCAATATCTCTCCTCATGATGGGTTGTAGTTATTTAAGTATATGGCCAGACACCAGAAGTGTTCTGCCAGGCTACAAGAGAGGACTAAGTAGCAAGGACGAAGACGTGAGAAGCAATACACTGTAACAAGCTCCTGCATACAGGCTAGTTCATGGCAGAGACTTTTTTCCACGATTTTTCTAGAAAAAAATTGAATAAAATCCTATCATGACCACTTTTAAGTAGGTATAGCAAAGAAATGGTGAAAGTTTATTCTTTCCTTAATTGTATTTTCTCTCGGAAGTAGAAATGTTTGCTTGGTCACACATTCAGGATTTGATATAATCAATCCCCATGCCCACATGTTGTGCTATAGGGCAAACACATAGAGCTGGCTTATGCTCCATTTGATCCTCCTCCTCATCCCTCCCTCAGCATTCAGCTGGTTACTGAACAGGTTTTTCTTGCTGATATTTTTAATTTCTTTAAACTGCCCATTTTACCTCCTTACCAAACAGTAAGAATACTCAGCTCTTGAAAGGTCCTGAAGCCTGAAAGCAGCTTGCTGCTGCTGGTTAGGATGCAGTCCCTGAAAGTTAGAGTAAGGGTACATACAGTACAGTACCCAGACTCAGGCACCAGAGCAGACTGGCTGAGTCATGCAGCAGGTAGTAAACGGGCAGGCCAGAGGCCCAGCTGTCCCAAACAGACTATACAATGCCTGTTCAAACAGCTTTACATGCTATTTTATGGACCATCAGCAGACTGGTCCATTTGCTCCATCATTACCACGCCTCCATTTCAGAGACATAATTCTAAATAATATGCAGGGGAGATTGGGAACTATTTCTCATGAAAGTTTTTTCTTCATTTCATGCAGACAAGCTGCTCACCTCAGCAAGCTTCATCTACTCTCAAACTTCCCCTTTTCATTTCCAAGAGAAATCTCAGATAAATTATGGATTCAGTGTGCTAAAACCAGAGCCACTATCTATCCTCAGAGCCACTCCACTCATCTCAGATCTCTCCAGCAGCTACTGGAATGAGCACTTGATCAGTGCAGGTCAGCAGCTCTCATCAGAGGAGTACAACTATGGTGAAAGGTCTGATCTAATACAAGCTGAACATGGCTAGAATGTTCTTAACTCTACGTGATGTTTGTTTTTAAATGTTGCTATAAACATAGACATAACAATAATAAAAATTTAAAAAAGAATGTATAGATTCCAGAATGAAAATTATGAAAATGGATAGGAGCCAGTAAAACTATTAAAAAGTACACAACAATTAATTCAGTTAAAACTCCATCCTATATTTACTTTTTCATTTTCTCCAAATGTACTCTCTTAAGCTCTAGGTAGATAGTGCTAACATTTAATTACATGATCACACAGAAAAGAGCATTAAAAGCCATTTTATACTTTTAAAGGTCCCTTCCAACCAAAATCACTCTATGATTCTAAATTTGGAGTGTGCTGCGTAATATAAAATGTATTCTGTGCTTAGTTCATAACACACTGAACTAAACTATAGACAGGAATTAAGAGGCTGGTCTTTGCTTGGCACTCAGGAATCAAGAATTGATGAGGATTCTGCATTATTCATTAAAATGAAAGTATTTCAGAAATAGGAATATGAGAGAGAAAGAAATCCACAATCACTGCAGACAAGGTCGTACAGTAATGGAACATAAGTGTACAGCCACTGTCTCACCAAAATTCATATCTATGACTTAAAATCATTAATAAAAAAGGGGGAATGTACCACAAAAGAGACAGTAGCCTGAAGAAACATTCCTGGATCTTGCCTCCAGTTTTTAACTTACAAAGTATAAAGAAGAAACACATAACACATGATATTGTAAGACTGACTAATTTTTATAAATACAATGACATGAATAGTGAAAAAAATAGCAATCACCTATGCCATACCTGTCTAAAAGTAGAAATGACGTCACAGTGGCCTGGGCAAAGAGGAAGCTCCCTGACATAATACATACTTCAACACAGAGTATTATCTGTTTTTTTCTGTTATTGGTAAGTCTTGGGGCAGAAACTCTGTGACACAGTGGGGACTGGCTAGTGATGCTCTCTAGCATCCATTTGCCAGGACATGCCCTTTAGGTTTATTTTATGGTCCCATGACCTCCTAGGGAACTCTTGGGATGAAGTTGTGCCAGAGCTGAGCACTGGAGAACAGGCAATCATGCACATGAAACAGGGGGATGACAGGCGAAACAACAGTGAAATACCAGGGAGGGCAGGTACCTGCCTGTCCATCTTTCCAGGCACTGATGTGGGACAGTTGAGGCTTCAAAACAGTGCTCATTCCATTCCTGGCAGCTCTAACACACTTAAACAGCCATGCCTAAATTGAGGTAAGACATATAGAAAGCGGACAGCAATGGAAAGAGCACAGACAGGGGGCTCTGCCTTTGAAGCAGGCCAGTGAGAAGGACTTTCAGGCTTTGCAAAGAAGGCCAAGGATGCTTAGATCTAAATGGAGAGACAGAGCAGCACAGGTCAAAGATCCTTCAGAAGAGCACCTGAAATAGATGCAAGATCCCATCCTTCAGAGAGCTCAAAGTCAGGCTTTTAATTTAATTATAAACATTATTCTCTATCTGAAAATGGGGTTTACAGCATGAGGAATCGGGCTGTGCTGCACAATAGTTTTACATGCAAACATGACATGGGAGCATGACTACAGGACAATATAGGGCAGGAAAAAAAAGACTTTGCATCCCACTGAAGCAGCAGGGCACATCTCAGGCATGACAAAAGCAATTACTGAAATGGGAAACTGTCCAGCCTATCCCACCCAACAGCTATCCTTACAAAATAGCTGTAGGGCATCTGGACTGTAGATTTCTATTGTTTCAAAGATGAGACACCTTCAAACACACATCACTTAATATTTTAAGATACCCAGAGAGCAAAAATAACACTAGCAAATTACCAGCAGCTTTCCATAGCAGTGAATTCTGCTATGTAAAGAGAATACAAAGTGATTAGATGCTTAACTTCTCTTAACTTCAGTAAGAAGTTAGTATCTTAAGTCTGTAATTACAAATAAGCATGAAGAAAAATCTAACTGTGACCATTAGTGATTTTTCTGAGCAAGAACCTAGATGACAAAAAAAGTCAAGTTCATCAGTTTCATGTTAATCCATAGAGGGTATTTCACACCATTATGAAAACTGTCCATGACTAGAACATGCTCAGATACCATGGTTACAGTCATGGTATGAGATTTTAAGTAGAATAAATTTAAATAGAATAAATTTTAAATTTATTAAAAAATTGCTAGGTTCTTTTATGTTTTGATTACCTAAGACATTGGAAGAACAGAGAATTTTTTTAGTATGCTATGTCTCTGTTCCATTGATTTTTAGCATTCAGGTTAAAAGAGCTCTTGGCTAAGACTTTGTAGCTGTACACATACTCTATCTGAAGTAACTGCCCTTAAAATCACAGTCCTGTTTATATTTTTAATGAACAAAAATCAAAAGTAAATGATGTGTCATTTCCAAGGTACTTAAGAATTAATATGGTCGGGTGCAAACCACACATCTGGCATGATCTGTAGTGCCTAAGAAGAGCTTAAGTAACAGAGAACACAAAAGTTCCAGAAGACATTAAAAAGAAAAATTGCTATGGAGAGAAAAATCTTTACTTCATGCAGTTAGAACAATACTAAAACATTAATATGACCTTTCTTTTTGGCTGGCAATAGTTGTCCATAGCTACTAAGTACAGGATAACTCTCCTATACATAAACATCATGGAAGCTTGATTAAAAAGCAGCTGCATAACAAAAAATAATTTGAAAAGTACATAATAGTTTGTAACTTTTCATATTTTTCTAATTTTTGAAAATTTGGGGTTTCATAAACTTAAAAAAAACCCTTCTATGTAATTTTTTGTTCCTTGTTTCTTGAGGGAGATGATAAAGCTACTATAGATGCAAAAATGCATAAAAGGCCACAGGAAAAAAAACAACCAAGCTATTCAAAGAAGCATTTAAACATTCTTAGTTTTCCTTTGTTACCAAATAAAGCATCTTAAGGTAATATTAAATAAATATTGTTGTTTCAAGATGGAAAACTGGCTTTTCAACTGATTCTAAGCTTCCCATAAGAATGCTAGAAGTTCATTTTGCTCATTTTCAAAACACAGCTTACATTTCTTCTGAGAAGTTTTATTCTATATTCTGAAGAATTAGAGCAAGTTGAATACATGTTTTGCCCAGAGACCATGTAGCAGCATGAATTCAATGTCACACTTAAGAAACAATTTAACATGCACTATAACAAAATAAGCATATGTGCATACACAGTCTGGGACTCCTAATCTTACTTTCACTATTTTTTCCCCTTCAAACTGACATATTTTAGTTCTCAAGCAGATAAGATTTGACTTAGAAATTTTAGAAAAGTTAATGTTAGCAACCACTACAGTACAAATTATTCTAAGAATTCAGAAACAAATGTCCCAAACAAAAACTTTCTCAACTGGATACTCTGAGGGAATCAGAACTCATGATACGTATCACCAATTTACCATGAAGACCTTTTCCAATATTGTGCATAATATAAGGCTAAACCACAGTTTTGTTGTCACACATTATAACTACACAAATGTACACAAGTAGATGACTTCTTACAGGTGAAGACTATTACTGTATCCAAAACATCGAGTTGTACTAATTTGAAGCCTCTGGTAACAGCCTTTTAGTAAGTCTGAGTCAGACCATTATCCTCCTTCCATGTACTGATCTGTAATAGACTTAATTTCCCACTGACTTAATTCTTATGAAATCTTTTAAAAATGTGTAAAGTGCATACTGAATAGCTGTAAACCACTATCAGCACAGAGACAGTTCTAGCCTAGAAACGCTTACTGCCATTTTGCACAAAGCAAGAAACTGTGTCAAGGTGTATACGGTAGTCAAAAGTTAATTTTCCATTTATTTGCTGACAGCTTCTGTATTAACCCAAATTAAAGAAAATACTTTGCACTCATCTATAGTGATACAAAGTATACTTGAGGGTGGGGAAAAAATTACCAACCCTAAACCAAAATAACAATCCCAGGAACACAAAGCTAAGACTGATTTTAGCTGTGCACAGTTAACCACCTTGGGGTTTTTTGCCTTGTACTCTGCTGTTAATGCTAGCATTACCTATACTTAACAGAAAAAAACAAAACAAAACAAAACCCAGCAAAACCCAAACCAAAACCAACCAACCAACCAACAACAAAAAAACCAACAAAACAAACCCAAAATGTACCAACCTGTTCCAACAACTCGGAAGCCCCTTCAAGTTCAGAAATATCAAAGACACATTCCCATCATGCTGTCTGGCCAGCGTTCACTTAACAATTACCTCAAGAGTCTTCACCTGTTGCTTTACAATTCTGTTTAGTGTTTCTAAGTACAGAGAAAACAATTGTAAAGAATGTAGAATCTACCAAGTTTATCAGAAGCCAAACGACTCCCTGCCACAACCAAGAATACTGAATCCAGTCACATCAGAATGCCTGCCTTCCCTGGACCCGAATTTTACTACAGAAAGCAGTTACAATTGATAAACATAACTTACTTTGATCAGGTGCTCTTCCCTCAGCACAGTCCCAGAATGACTATATACTGCATGTCTTCTATCATTTGTCATATTTTGGCCCCAACCCTAGATCTACTTTTCTTAATTACTGCACATCATCTTGCACAGACTTAATGAGTTTCAAAGTAGTCTGATAAAGATAGTGACACTACATGAGGCCAAGAGAAAGAACATTTTAGCTACCTCTTAATAATACTTACTATACAATTGCTTAATTAAACACCTCAACAAATATAACAAAATTGAAAATTTGTTAACTGTTTCATGTGTCTTAAGATTCAATAGGGAAACCACCTCTTACAGTCCACTATCAGGTCTTAACACTGGTATAATACATAACATGACGAACATTGCCTTGTGAGATATATTTACTTGAGTTGGTACCATCCATATTATTCATAAGCAGGTGAGCAAACTGGAATCAGATTGATTTACAGTCATTTAGGGAAAGGTGTTCTATCAGCTTTCCAGGAAACAGGAAAGCCTCACTAAACTCATTTTATGCTCAGGTAGGAGATATGAACAAAGATATTAGACTACCTGTTCTGGGCAGTGCTTTTTGGTCCCATATAACACAACATTTTCTTGAGAAAAGTTTCTTTGTAACAGCCTCAGAGGAGGGTTTTTCACTGATTCTTCCACTAGGGAGTGGAAGAGAATCTAGTTCTTTTCACAGGTATTTCTTAGTATCTGGGTGCAGCTTTCTCTGCACTTGCAGAATCAGGAATATAGCCCAAATCCTTCTGGGAACTGTTCAGCAAGTATCTGCCTTTAGTCACGCTTCTAGAGACTGAAGGATTCCCTCAAAGACAGCCAGTCCTGTTATCTGGCTGATCTGAAAGCCCCATAGCTGAAGGCCTCCTATTAGAGGAGAGTGTCATTTTGGGTTGATGAGAGTTTTATCACTCAGTGTGTTACTTCCAGTCTACATTTTGCAGAAGCGGCAACAGGTGAAGAAGGAATCATTTCATTTACCCCAGCCTCAAAAGAGCATCTGTCTGGCACTTGCAGACAACTAACATCTTGCAGATATGCAATACCTTGTCAGCTGCTTCCCCTCATATGTACTGCTCATTATATATCCTTTTAGGGGGCAAAGAAAGCTGCCTCGATAATGAGCACCACCCAAATTGAAGGCACAAAGTTGCTTCAGTTGTATGCAGTGAACCAGTTACTGAGATACATACAGCAACTCCTGAACAACAATCCTGAGCAACCCCAGCCCTCTGACTGTAAGCACTTTTTCTAAGTAGCTCCAAAATTAGTAAAAACAATATTAAGGACAGATATTCATCTTCCTTTCTAAAATTCACCTGCTGGGGCTGGGCTGCTGATCTGTGTCTCCCAAATGAACACTGTTCTGCCCAGGGTCTTTTAAAGTTCCAGCAGATCTGCACTGCAAAATTAAAGACCAAGCATCCCCTCATAGGTGAGTAGTAACAACAGCTGACAAAGGGAGACTGACACTTCAGATCAGAGCAGGTCATAAGTATTTTAAGTAATGTAAATTACAGAAATTGCTTGAAGTTTAGGCATTGCAGACTTCCAGTGCATATTTTGTCATGAGGAGCATGTATCTCCTGTCCAAAAGGCACTGAAAGTCATGTCCCAAACTTGCAGGCAGCATTGCCATTTTTATCACATTCAGACATTGTTTTGGTTTTATTTCAGGTTGAATTTGTCTGAAAATACTTTTATTGCCCTCTTTTTCTTTTTCATTTTTTTTTTTTTTTTAATTAGGAGAGCTTTCTAGTAGTAAATAGATTTAGTGGTGTGACTGCACCCTACTTCACCTACCTTGGAGCACAGGACATAATTGAACTTCTCAAAAGTGGAACTCATCTGAACTGTCCATTAGGATTTGCTTCACTTAGTGGAGCCAAAGCTATTAAAGAGTGTTACATTCATCATCATCAGTGGAAAAAAAAAATTTGTCACCTTTGTAACAGCCTTGTAGCCTCTTGAAAAGATTTTCAAAACAAGAGAGTGAACATCTAGAAATCTCCCAGTGTAAATTTTTAAATAAATAAACAGACAGTGCTCCTTAAAATGAGGTCTGAATGGGAGTACAGTTTGGGATGTGGAGAACAAGGCAAGAAAACTGCTGTGGGAAGAAGAGAGCAAGAAATTAAAAAACAAGATATAAAGAAAGGTACCCACATGGTCTTGAAAACATACCCCATTTGATAATTTAGAAGTGCACTAGCATGTTTATCTTCATTCTGTTCCTTAGAGATTTTGTTCAGAGGTCTTTTCCTTCCAGCTATTCCAGAAGGCCACTGCTGTTTCTCAAGCAATTCAGGCTCTGCCTCCCCTGTCCTATCTATCCCTAATCATCCTTTACTAATATATTTCTAAGTAGAACATATCCATTAATTTATATTTTGCGTCTCCTTGGCGCTTATACTTCAAAGCCAAACTCTTCATTTGCATGAAGACTGTATCATTTTTTTCTATGCTATTTTATAAAAAGTGCAAGCTGGCAGATTTTCTTTATGAACATATGGATCTTGTTGATAAAGCTATCTCCAGCACTTAGTCTGTGCTACAGTATGCTCTCTGTGTCACCTCAGGTGCATCCTACCCATGTTTGGGAGGCTGAGGGAACTTCCACTAAAACAAAACAGCAACTTTGAGATGTGCTAATGTTCAAAACGTTTGGTGCAATTCTACAATTACTTAATTAGCATGTCCCGCAAACTACTACCTTCTGAAATGCACTAAAACCCCATGAAACAGACACTTAAGAATAATCTTGCCGTCCCAGTAGTACACACACATAAATAATATGTGTTTTAGCTTAAAATGCACTGAAAGCACGTATCATTGCAGGCTAAATGGCCTCAGCTGTGAAGCAAAAGAAGCTTACATCAGTTGATTCTGAGCAATGAGATCCTTCAAATCAGTTCTGCAATGTATGTGTTAGGTAACTATGAAGAGAAGCTACAGGAATGAAACAAGCAGTTACTGCTCCAGAGAACAGAGATATATCTCACATGCAGAAAATACAAATTCCCCTCCTGTAAGCAGCATTACTAAGTTTCCTCTGACTGTGGTCTGAAAAAAGCTGTATCAAAAGCTGTATTAATCAATGATGGCAAAAGCCTAGGTATTTGTATTTCCATATGCATGACTATACTTATTTCTCCATAAGTAACACTGGGATACACTCGACAAGAAAATCGTAAATTGCCTTACATGCTCTAGAAAGTCCAAAACTAGAGATTTAAATAATTTTCTACAACTTGCCCTGCTAACTAATCAATTATTTCATTCACCATGGTCTCATTTACAATGTAATTATAATGATTTTGCATTAATAACTTCAGAAAATCCTATGTTCTCCTGTATAATCTCTCTTTCCTGACAACATGCACGTCAAATGGAATAGCCCTATGAATTCAATCCTGAGAAAGGGAAACTAACACATAGTTTTAGGATGAGCAAGAAGAAAAGATAACACCATTGTTATCTTTTGGCGTCGTTATACCATTGCTGGATTAGGGGGAGGAATCAGGCATGAACAGTTCTGATAAAAATGAGGAGGGGGGTTAAAGGTCTGCCAAGCACCTACAGAGCATGTGCAAGGGACCATGGTCAAAAGTTTAGCTGTGAAGAAGACGTCTTACTTCATCCTCAAGACCCCTGACAACCACCACCAAAAATTACTGCACCTGCTCGCAGGGGAGGAGACCTCACCTGCATGTAAAGCGGGGATAGATGATGCATATGTATAGGCGCATTGCAAAACCTGTTGAATATTGAATGTTTAACCCTATAAAAAGCTGTACGAGACTGCCTGAAGCATGCACATT
>JAAGNO010026596.1:9502-25591 GCA_033439905.1 Ceryle rudis | reverse complement strand
GGGGAGGGGGTGAGGGAAGGCGGAGCGGGGCCGAGGGAAGGGTTCGGGGAGAAGGGGAGCGCTGGGGAGCCCGGGCCGTGTTCTTTCGGTGGGTGGTGCGAGGCAAACGTCGGCTCCTGATGCCGCAGCCTTCCCAGGGCCGCCGGCTCTGGTATTGGCGTGTTGTTCGCTTCCAGCCCGGATCGTCCGAGTCCATAGTTGTGCGGTGGGAGAAGAGCTGCCCCGTCCGTGGCTGTTCAGGCATCGGGCAGCTATCGGGTGAAACCTGCTGTGAGGTTTCCACCAAACGCAGACTCTCTTTGTAAATTTAGACCTCTGTAAAACCCCCATCTGAGGAAAACGTGTTGTTTCAGAAAGCCTCCCCTCCATTTAAATGCTCCCTAATAAGCAGGGAAGCAAGAGGTGCAGGGTAGGGTTGGATTCCACACGCTGCCCAGACTTCTGCAGCATTTCTGCTGGAGTTTGCAGAGCAGCCTGGCTCATCTGTCCACGGGCACCAGCCTGATTCCTCCTCTGGATGTCTATTGCATGCTAACGTGCATTATTCCGGCTTAGCATCTCGTGCCTTCAAACTGACAGGAGATTGTCTGGGTTTGGAAGCAGCTTGTGCTAAACTGGGGAAAAAAAAAAACCCCACAAACATTATATCAGAATAAGCAGGCAGAGGAGAGCGTAGCAGTAAGTCCTGGCGGTAGGCACGGTAATTTCTTACAGCAGGAAATGCTATGAGTACTTTATGCCTGTATATTTAAAATAATATGAAAGTATTTCCTGAATATTTTATGAAATGCAGCCTTGATTTTTCCTACCCCCTTCCTGTGGCTTTTAAATGAGGTTCTCATTTCAGCACAAAGTGTTGAGGGTAGAGTTAGTGGGCCAGCAGGAGCATCTAGGAATGCATAACCTGCCAGGGAGCAAACGTGAGCCTTGTCATGCAGGGTGCCTTCAGCACTTGCATTTCTCTTCTTTCTGCGTACTGGATGCCTCAGTAATTCTAAAATAAAATAAAGGGAAGATGCGTGTGGTTAAGGGTGTAAGAGATGAGGTTTGTGTTGCCTTCCATCTCCTGTGCCTGTCGAGAGGAGAGTGAAGACGGTGGTGGTTTTTCCGACATTCGCATGGTGCTGCTGCAGTGAAATGAGTCATCGTTCCTCTCTGCCACCACACACACAGCAGCTACTGTGCGTTTTTGGCAAGAACGAGCAAAAGTTTGCAGGGCACAGTTCTTTCTAAACAACTGCTCTTAATTCCTTTTGTGTTAGGAGAAACAAGTGAAAGGGCCTCTCTCTAAAAGGCTACTAAAACTGCTAATGGTTGGTGCAGTTTGGTGAGGGGACACACAAACCAGAACATTAATTTTTTGGTGGTCAGCCTCCCCGACATACACACCTTGCACTGCTGCCCCAGATCCGAGCAAAAAATCTTACTCCCTCCATCAAGCCAAGCAAAATGCTGCTCTTTTTGTACAACTTAAACATTGATATTGTTTGTGGTTAAGGCTCCTAACTGAATATAATGGAAGAGGAGTTTCATATAGGCATGGAATATTTTTTTTTTTCCAGTAGTTAGGAAGATGATCTCTTATTGCTTTAAGCTCTGTAATTAGGTGAGACACCAATGAGAGTCTGTAACCTCCTTTCTTGGTGTGCTGGATCATTTGTTGAGATAACTACAAGGTAGGCTGGGTCCGTAACACGTCGTGCCCTGCCTTCTACGGGGGAGATTCTCTAAAGGGTACAATATTAGAAAGGAAGTGAGGTGAAGAAGAAAGACCATTGACTAAACATTTTGTAAAGAATACATGTAACAAATCACAGCATCACAGGGTGGTAGGGGTTGGAAGGGACCTCTGAAGATCATCGAGTCCAATCCCCCTGCCAGAGTAGGGCAAGACTAGGGCAGATCCCTCAGAAATGCATCCAGACAGGTCTTGAAAGTCTCCAGAGAAGGAGACTCCACAGCCTCTCTGGGGAGTCTGTCTGGGTCTAAAAGAGTCTGAAGGCCAAAGGGGGAAAGAAAAGGTTCTTTGAAACCAGCTTATAATGTCTTCTTCATTGTTCTCTTGTCCTCTGAGCAGCAGTAAGCTCTCTGTGAAAGAGGGCAGTGGTGCTCCCGTTTCTGAAGGAAGACTCCTTCCTTCTGCAGCATCTTTCTTTCGTAGGATCTACCGACAGCACCTTTCAGATAAGATAATCGCTCCAGCTTTTACATTTTCATCTCTGGATTATTTCTTAAGAAGCTACTAATTGCAAAGGCAGCCAACTAAGAGAGGTTACTGTGGAGATATTTTGCCACCTGTCTTGTAATAGCTTTCAAGATCTAAAGGATGGTTCTTGGCACCAGTGGGACTATCCGTTACCCAGCAGCTATTGCTGTAAGAATCCTGCAGTTTGGTTTGCAAATGTTAACACCTATTTTAGGTATAAATACTAAAGAATTAGGATCGAGTGATACTGTGAAAATCACATTTGTTTTGGGTGAGTATTTTCGGGCATAATGTTGTATGGTAATGCACAGACCAGTCAGTGAAACCAGCAGTTCAGAGATTTGTTATTCCCTTCACTGTGTTTTTTCATTTATTTTAACCTATCTAGACAGGTTTTATACAGATAAATATACTATTTATGTTTTCAAATTAAAACATACTGATAATTTAACCGCCCTCTTGCCTGAAAGCAATTTTAGGACTGATCCCTGGAACTGAGAAATGGGAAGAAAGTAGTAATTTATAAATACTATTTTGTACCAGAAATCCTTTGCAAACTCACATGATTTGCTTCCTTAAAGAGTTGCCTTTGGGCCTGTCTGTGTGTTTGGTACACAGGAGAGGCTGACAGCACTGAAATTATCTAAAATACCAGCATGAATACAGAGCTTCAGACTACTTTTAACTCGCTTGCTTTCTGTGTGCACTTGTATTAGTCAGGTCTGTACTACTTCAAACGCTGTATTCAGCATCCTGCATGGAATTAAGGTATCTGGCATCCCGGTGTACAGACAGAAGATGCTTAGAGTTGAGATAAGATAGTGAAAATCTGAACTGATAGATTTTTGTGTATTATTTTCTTCCAAGAAAAGTTGTTCTTCAGCCTTTCAAAAATAAACGACCTGCTTTTGACCCTTTCTGTGGAACGGTGATTTTGCTGTGACAACAAGGAAGTTATTTTTGCAAGTTTATGAATAGAAAAGTTGGTTCCCTGTGAAAAGCTGGAGCCTGGGAGTACTTGAGTGCATTTCTGTGTCTCTCTGATTTTGCTCGGTATCTCAGTCTTTGCTGATTGATCTCTACACAATATTCTGTATGTGCTTATTAGCAGAGAGCGAGGAAGAGGATGACAACGAAATGGAAGTTGAAGATCAAGATAGTAAGGAAGCTGAAAAGCCAAACATCATTAATTTTGATACCAGTTTGCCAACGTCTCATGTGGTATGTTCTTTGTACTTCGTCCGTTAAATATGTCCTGAAGAGGTTTGGATTTTGTGTAATTCTAGTGCAATATCCTTAAGCTAAAGGCCTGGTTCTGCTTTTTTGTTGTAAAAAAAACAAAAAAAAGACTTCTCAGACCGCTGACGTTTCCGTGCTGTTTTCAGTATTTAGGTTCTGATATGGAGGAATTTCATGGAAGAACGGTCCATGATGATGACAGCTGTCAGGTGATCCCAGTGTTGCCCCACGTGATGGTGATGTTGATCCCTGGACAGACGTTACCTCTTCAGCTTTTTCGCCCTCAAGAGGTTAGCATGGTGCGGAATTTAATTCAGAAAGACAGAACGTTTGCTGTTCTTGCATACAGGTAAAATACACGAGGGGGTTTACTCATGGTATGCAGCATGTATTTTTAGCACAATTTCTTTGGCTACTAAATCAAAAGCAGATGGTCGCGTCAGTTCTGCGGCGAATAACATAAGTTGTGGTTTGAAATTG
Source organism: Ceryle rudis (assembly GCA_033439905.1). Taxonomy (NCBI): domain Eukaryota; kingdom Metazoa; phylum Chordata; class Aves; order Coraciiformes; family Cerylidae; genus Ceryle; species Ceryle rudis. The sequence continues at coordinate 21,666 of JAAGNO010026596.1, read as the reverse complement.
TTCGGCAAAAATGCTCTTCTGCTACATAATGAAAAGGTTTTCGTGTCGTTCTGGGTAGCTGCTTGACAGCACCACATGTTTGTGTAGGGCAACAGTAAGTGTTGATCTGCTTTCCTTGTTTGAGTGTCCTCTTCATTTCAGTAAGGTTCAAACGCGCCGCTCCATCTCGCTTAAAGAATGAGCCTTGCTCGGAAATGTAAAGATCAGATTCCTGTTTTGAGAACTGTGTTGTTGTAAAGGTGTTTTTTGCTTGTTTTGTGTATAAATTTAACAAGCTTCACAAGAGGTGAGAGACGAGAGGTGAAAAAGAAAAGCGGAAAAGAGAAAGGTTGATCTGTGCCAAAAAAAGAAGTTGGGAATGTTCCTCCCTCTTCCCCTCCCTGGTTTAGTTTTTTAGGAGGTGGGAATAGTTATTTTTATAAAGCAAATCTAAAGCATTTTGGTACTTTCTGAAAGTACCAAATTTCCTTAGAATTTCAACTGCAATGCATTGGTGATCCCTGTGCTCTGCTCCCAGACTGTCACCTCCAGACCCTAAACCAAAACCAAGTCAACTGACAAAAAACCCCAACCAAACGAGATGTTAGAAGTTGCTTTTAAAATGGGAAAGTAGTGATTGTGATTCGTTGAGGGTACTTCACCAAACTGGCTTTTCTGACAAAACTAACTGTGTACAGTCAGTGCAGGTAGAGTAGCTCCTGAACTCTGTATTGAGCGGTGCTGTTTGCCGGGTCAGTAACCCTCTTAATTCTGTTATTTTAGTAACATACGTGAAAGGGAAGCCCATTTTGGAACAACAGCAGAAATCTATGCCTACAGAGAAGAGCAGGAATATGGAATTGAAACGGTCAAAGTGAAAGCAATAGGAAGACAGAGGTTCAAGGTGCTTGAAATAAGAACCCAGTCAGACGGGTAAGAAAATTGCCTATTTAAGTCTACGTACTGCAAATCTTGCTCTACCAAAACGTTTGCAGGTCCACCTTCAGTCACACAATTGACTAATTGCTCTAGATACTGATTGAATGCTTAATCAGTAGCTTCTCTGGTTGTTAAGAGCTTCTGACACTTCATCTTCTAAGACTCACATGTTAGTCTTTAATAACCTTGCTATAAAATCCTCTACAGAACACCTACCTGGAGCTTGATTTGGTGCGCGTGAGAAAACATCTGTCAGAGTGACTTTGATTCTGAAAATTAAGTTGGGGAAAAAATATGTTGATTTGCCTGCATTCTTAAGTTGTAAAGATTTATTTCCAAATCTCTCACGTCCCTGTTTGTAAGCAGATGTGAAATGAGAGGGTACAGTATCGAGCGTGTGCCTTCTGCTGCCTTGTGGAAAGCCTCCCTGAGAGCAACCAGATTCCGTTCCTTTGAGAAACTGTAACTTTCATTTTCTGAAGGGAGACCTTTCTAGAGATAGTCGGCATCGAACGTGTTCCGCTTCACCCCGTTCTGTGCAACTGCAGCTCTGAAAGGCTGCAGGCAAGGGACTGACCCTACGGCTAGTAACAGTATGCTTCTCTGGTTTTGTACTTCGAGTGATCTGTAGCTACTGAGCCTCAGCAGCGTGCAGAAGGAGTCGGCTGCATGATTCAGATATGGAGAGAACAGTAACTGTGCCCAGAGGGTGGTGGTTTTTGTGCAGAAAACTTCCCACGAAAGGGGTGGGCTGGAGTCTGGTAATAGTAACAAGAGAAAAAGGTCACTTCTTCATTTTTTTCCTTTTTGAAACACAAAAGCACGTTGAGCTTCGTGGATAAATATTTTAATATGAAAATAGGGTTTTGATTTTTGCTAACTAGAAGAAGTGACATTGAGAGGCTGCTCTGCAGGCTGGTTTTGTCGTATTATGTAATTAATACCTTTGTCCGTTTAGAAAGAGAACACAAGGTGGCAGCACTTGAGCGACAGAGGAACAGAAGCGCTTCTTCTTGAGAGTTCAGTGTCATAGAATCACAGAATGGTGGGGGCTGGAAGGGATCTCTGGAGATCATCGAGTCCAGTCCCCCTGCCAGAGCAGGGTCACCCAGGGCAGGCCACACAGCAACAGATCCAGGTGGGGCTGGAAAGTCTCCAGACTCCACAACCTCATGTTGAGGTGGAACTCCCCGTGCTCTAGCTTGCATCCATTCCCCCTTGTCCTGTCACAGGGCACAGCTGAAAAGAGGTTGCCCCTTTCTTCTTGACACCCAGCCCTCATATATTTATACCCATTAATTAGATCCCCGATCTAATTATCCGGGGGCAGTTAAGATGTACAATGAGTTTGTTGTGCTGTTGAAGCATTTTGTGAAGATGATGTTCTGCCTGCTGACTAGCAGACATCACTTCTACACCGCACCTTCACAAGTTTAACTCATAAATAGGAATTTTTAACTGTATGGAATAAAGGAGGTGAGATTGACTTTTCTCACCATGGCAAGCTCTAGATTTGTTAGAATGGCTTAAACTATACAGAAGCAGAGAATCATTTTGGTTGGAAAAGACCTTTAAGATCATCAGCGAGTCCAACCGTTCCCCCAGCACTGCCAGGGCACCGCTGACCCCTGGCCCTCAGCACCACAGCTCCACGGGGGGCTTGGAAACCCCTCCAGGGATCACGGGGACTCCACCCCTGCCCTGGGCAGCCTGGGACAGCCCTGGACAACCCTCAAGGGGAAGAAACTTTTCCTAACAATCCAACCTAAACCTCCCCTGGGGCAACTTAATGTTACTCCAGGAAGAAAATCTCCACAGCTCTTGGTGTTTCAGGTTACTTTTGGCAGAACATAATTTTATATCAAGTGATAAAAACATTTATACTAAGTTAGCAGGATTCAGTGCTGTCCCTGTAAGTAAAATTGGACATCTGTAATGACTTGCATCTCAGTATTTCGGATTTTTGATGCTTAATATTGTTAAAATGTCACGTCCTTCCTGCTGGACAGTATTCGTAGTAGCCACATAACTGCTGCTGAACCCTTTGCAGAATAGGTGACCTGGTTGATGCGAGGGTATTAAAAGATGATCAGTGGCTATATCCTATTTCTGCTGATTTTGACCTCTAGCTAAGCACATAAGCTTTTGTGGTTTGAAGATAGCAAACTGCATTTCAGCTAAAGTCCCTTTCTGATGATTTGATATGTAAGAGCTGACTGTTAATTCGTTCCAAAAGTAACTCGAGGAGACAAAAATCTAAAAATACAATGCTGAGATGGTAGAATATTCTGCTGTGTTGCCCCTGCCAGTCTGTCTTTAATTCTGTCCACCACAATCCTAACAGGTAACTAGTGCTTAAAATACAAAGGCGGCCTGTTGTATGCCATGGAGAAGGTAACTGTGAGAGGGGTGGGATGAAATGGCAAAGAAACTTCTGCTGAAGGCCTTAAAGCGGTCATCTTTGTCGAGTTCTGTATGCCAGTGTAAAAAGAATATATTTGGAAGACAGATGTAATTTTTAAAAGAACAATACAGATTGCTTCTGTCTTCAGTTCAGGTAGACCAAAGTCTAGTCAGCACAGTGGCTTTAATAATTTAGCCAAGGCCATGAGATAATCTCTGTTCTAGAACACTATTCTGTTTGGTTTGCCACAGCTGAGCTGCGTGTTCCCTGAGGTCATTTGATTTACACGAGTACAGCTTTACAGACCTGATGAAATGGATTGCTGCTGCAAGTCTATAGTGCTGTGCAGAGATTAGGTCTAGTACGCAAGCCTATATTTTTAGGAGCAGAAAAATCCATTTTTGTAAACTCTCATGTATTTTGTGGTTTTTTTCTGGTGTGTATCTTGCATATATCTTAGTTACGGGGGTTTTCTGATGGTTTTTTTTTTTTTCTTTCCTCAGAATCCAGCAAGCTAAAGTACAAATCCTCCCTGAGCGAGTGCTGCCTTCAACAATGTCAGCAGTCCAGCTGCAGTCCCTCAGCCGATGCCACGTATTCCCCTCTTCAAAACCTACAGCGTGGCAGGACCGAGCTATACATCAGTGGTGGCAGAAATATCAAAAGGTTAGCTAGTTCTTGTGGGCTTGGTTTTTTTTACTTTTGTTATTGTTGTAGTTGTTTAATTTTTGATGGCATTTTGTAAAACAATATAAAATTCCATCTGTTCATCTTTAGAAGATTCATAGCTGGGATGCTTGATGCCAACCTCCTGCTTTGGGCGCCTGTCGTGCGATTGTTTGTCAGCCGTCAACAGCGGGGAGGTGCACGTTGTGTGTTCTGAGTTCTCTTTGGGTTTAATTACAGGATTATTAGATTAATACTCTTGCATAATGATTGATATTACAATTAATTTTTTTGTTACGTGATCAAACACCTCAGAGGGCTGCTTGGTAAAGCTTGGAGGTGATGATGTGTTGGTTGAAAAACCAGTAAGTGTACAGGATTTAATTTGTAGGCAGGTCAAAGAAGCATCTTAGTTTTTACTGATGTTGTTTTGACAATAAAAATACTGGCAATTAGCGTGGACAGTGCCAGTGCTCTTGCTTTGTACTTGTGTTAATGGTTTGGGTATGAAATTGAGGAGGCTTTTGTACCTCTTCTGTGATGGTTGGGTAGGGGTAGAACAGATTTCTAAAGAGCAGAGGTGGTTTAGAGGTGACTGCCAGATTTAAGTGATAAAACAGGAGACCTGTGATGTCTTAGCTGTTCAGAATCTCAATTCCATTTGCTGCTTTTGCTTGAAAACCCACATCAGTTTTAAGGGATTCACTTCTGTACCTGCAATTCCTCGTTTACAGAAAACGAGGGTCTGCATTAGAATGACAGACTCAGGGAGTTCTTTAACTCAGGTTTTCCCACCTAGACGATTGCTGGCCAACAGCAAGGCTGTACTTTAGAGTTCTGAGCGTGCTTTATGTTGCACTTTCATCTTGTGCATTTTTCTATACCTCAAGTTCTTGCTGACTTCTGTGTTTAGTCATCATCTTTCTCACATCACAGTATTTCGTTATGATCCATTTACCCTGGCCAATTGCATATGTATTTCCAAGTCTGGTTTTTGGTTTATTGCTATTTGTTCAACAGATTTACCTTCTGGGATAGTTGATATGTAACCATCCTTTTTTCCCCCTTTTTTTTTTTCAATTAATTTAGATTTTTTTTTTTCTTAAATCTTATAAAAGTGACAAGCTGGGAAGGAGTCCTAGAAAGCTAATTCTTTCCATATGCAGTATATATGTTAACATAGTTTTTATCAGTGGAATATGGAGCTTTTATGCACTAAGTGGGTGAATTAGCAGTACCATGGTCTTATCCGTTTTATTTCCTAGAGCAATTTTTTAAGTATGCAGACTTTAAACTGCTTTAGAGAGCTTCCAGAACTTCAATTACTTGACTCTATTTTTAAAACCAACCAACCAAAAAAAAAGGTAGAAGAGAAATAATCATTATCAATCAGTTGGTATTGTCATTAGGGAATTAAGTTCTACTTTCCCTTTTTTCTTTCGCTGGCACAAATCCTGCCTTTGCTCTTTATGCTGGTTTTGCAGCTCTGCAGGACTTGGAACCGGGAGGGGATTCACGTGGAGCTCGTAGGGCGGAATTGTCAGGATTCCTAAGTGGCTGATGCCAGGCTTAAGCTACAAACTTCTGCGTGCTCAGGGGAATAGTAAGGTGTGATTTGTGCTGGAGACAGCTGTGCTGTTTAAAAGGTGCTAAAAGATGCCATTATACAAGCAAATGGGCACTTCTCCCAGTATACAGTGTTTTCTTGTAGGAGTCTGAAGTAACACGTACTATCCAAAGGATAATTTTGCTAGAATAAATTCTGTTTCCCATAATAAGCACCGTGCTGGCAGAGCTATACCAGCAAAAGCCTTTCAAGTGTCAAGTGAGCTGATTCTGAGGCACAGGGCAGGCTTTTCAAAGACCAGCTATCATTAACGGTGGACGAGCGCGCATGGCAAGGTTAATGGGACAAGGATTAGCACTGAGGTCACTGGCGGAGGATGTGGTGAAACAGGGCAACCTGACACTTTGGGGAAAAGAAAATGAAATTGTGGCTTATTTACTGATTTGTATATTTATTATTTAACCCACCGTATCGGTCAGTGGCCTATAAGAGGAAAATCTTGAAGTCTTTATTAGTAGAGATGTTTGGAACTACTCCAGAACTTAATACTAGGAATCCTAGGAACTCTCTTCATTGTCAGATGAGGTTTGGATTAGTTGTTTTGGGTTTTTTCTTCAATAATTTTGACCTCCCAAAGAATCAAAACCCCATTAATAACAAAGAGCTATTCATTTATTCATTCTCAGAGTTCTTGAGCGAGCTCATCTATGAGTTAACAAGCCCAGAAACACTGTGCTTTGAGGGAGGGGTGTGGGTGAAAATCCCTTTCCAGGACTGATTCTGTCTTACTACTAATCATTAGAGACACTTGCAATGCTGAGACAGGTTTTCTGAGAAAATCCATATATTTTCTGTCTTAGCTCTCAATGCATTTCAGAAGTAGTTTGGAAGCTTCCCATTGAAGTACTGGTCCTGATGGTGATAATTTGTTTTATCTTCAGGTGTCTCTCCTCTGTTGTATTTGTTTGAACAAGAACCGTCCCTAGACACGTTAGTGTTAAAGAATAAAATATTTGTGGTTTTGCTTTCAGAGGAAGTTCCACTGTGCAAGTTTGACATCTTGGCCTCCCTGGCTCTACTCTCTGTATGATGCTGTGAGTTCACCCTGTGTATTACCAAATAATCTGCTTTAATTTTGTATGTTTTAATACCTAATTACTGGAGAGTGTAAAAGCTTTAATTTTGTTGGCTTTTAAGTTACATTTGAAAGAAGGGTGTAATTTTTGCTTTACTGTGGGAAGACCAGGAAGGGCTTCCCCCTCCTTTCCCTCATGCCAGAGCATGTGTCTGAGCTGGATAACAGAGGCTCGGGCTCCTGCTGTGTTGTACCAGAGCAAAACCACAATCCTCTGTCCCACGTGCTCCCAAGCGTGTCCTAAGCCCCATGGTCTGTCTTTCCCATGGGAGTTGGTTTGCTCTTTAAAAAAATACATGGTTTTTTTTATGCACTTACGTATATTAGTCCATAAAGTAACTGGTGTAAAAGAGGCAGAAGTAGAGAGGAATTTAGCCCTTGTCTCATTTGTACCATTGTAGAACTTTAACGGTTATCTCCTTATCTCAAACGAGGGTTATAACCACCGTGGGCCATCGGTTTGTTTTGGCTCATTTCCCATCTTATTTTGCCCTTAGTTTAAAATAAGTAGATACAAAATGAGTCTGTAATTATTCTAAGTCTTAAAAGCTAATGTCCACTTAGGGAAAATAGCTTACTCTACATTTTGCTTCCCTTTGTTTTTTTTTTTCCCCCCTAAGAAAACAGAAATACCTATGTATTTAAATTAGGCTTTTCTTCTAACAAAAGGAAACCTTGATGGAAAGAGTCAAGAGGCAGCTACATGAATGGGATGAAAATCTTAAAGATGAATCTCTTCCAACAAACCCAATAGGTATGATGATGTTGGGCTTATGAACTCAATTTATTTCTTTTTTTCTTTTTTAATTTCCTAAGAAAACAATACATAGATATTTACCTTTTATTGGCAGTCCATCCCTCACTTCTGGTTTCCAGTAAATTTTGACAGTTGACTGACAAAAGGATGATGGAGCTTTTAAAGACATAAACATCCTCCAACTACGTGGAAACTTGTTCAATAAAAGAAACAGAACCTCGTTGTGCTCCGCGGCAGGACGAGAGGGGTCTAAATGTTTCCTAAGAAAACAAAGAGCCCAAAGTCTACTAGGATTTTAAAATTAATTTTACCTAAGTATTAGTGTATATAATCTTTATGTTCTTCCTTCTTATTACCTCTTATCTGACAGGAAGGAAAACAGCCCCAGTAACCTAATCACAAAGGAAATCAATACTGGATTTCACACCTTAGTCAACTTTGGGGTTACGCCCCAGAGAACAAGACTCTTCTCTCTGCAGGCCTCTAGGATCTAATAAGATGGAGAGTTCAGGTGAAGCTTTTCTAAGGGGACAAACATTCTTTCCTGAGTAGACTCTCAAATGCCTGATAAGGGCGATACTCAAACGGCAGCCTTCAATTAAAGTCAGTTAAGCTCCGAATGCAGATCTGGGCCCAAGCATTTTGATGCACCTGGAACTTTCATTTCTGATTTGCCCGTAGTAGTCAAAAGCACTTCCAGTCTGCTTTGGCCAGAGTGCTGCTTAGAGGACCATATATGGAAAGCATATGAAATCATCTGAAAACAAACAAACAGCAAACAAATCCAGTATTTATTTGGCATTTCTTTTCTCGCCATTCACAGCGCACTGGTAGTTTGCTGACTCTTAATTTTCAGCTTTTGAATTCTTTTATAGGCTGTGAGGGCTGGGATGATTTCCAGCTAGCTTAGCAGGGTTCTTGTTAGCTAAGCTAAAGAATGACTGGAGTAAAGACCACTGCTTTTTGTGTTTGTGCCTTTTTAATACCCGATTGAAGTGGCTGCCTTAGAATTTACTATCATAAACAAAAAAAAAAAAAAAAAAAGGCTTTCTTCTTGACTGAATATTTTTGGATCTAACTTTCTTTGGTCTACATTCAAATGTGGGGAAAAACCCTCCAAAATCTCCAGAAGGGAACGTGTACAGAGTATGTCTTTTTCCTTCTCACAGTGTAACAGTAAAGAATCCTTCTTAGTGCTAACGTGAGTCGTATGGCTTCGTTGTGATTTAAGAAGGAGGTGTATGTTTGGGGGTTTGTTCTCTGAATTTTCCCTTCTCTGATAAAAGCATGTCTTGCAAAAAGAAGAGGAAGTCCAAACATAAAGACAACCACGGGTGGTTGGAAAACTCACTAATTCGCTGTCCCAAGTGGAAGCCTGTATCTGAGGGTGTTGTGGTTTTAACGTACGTTATCTAACCAGCATTGTTCACTCCCCATCACTGGTGATCTCCCAAGTGCAGATTAGACTAAAACCTTGGAAGAGGGTTTTAGGTGCACACGATCCAGCCTTAGGGCAGAAGGCTGTACCGGGATGACCTCTCAAAATCTATTCCAAACCTAACTTTTAGCACTCTAGCTGTAACTGAGTAGAAGTAGTAGGGTTTATTTTTTTTATTGATAGAAGTAGTAGGTTTTATTTCTCTCTCAGATTCTAACAGACCTGGAACTTTCTCCTTAGATTTTTCGTACAGAGTTGCCGCTTGCCTGCCGATTGATGACGCGTTGCGTATACAGTTGCTTAAAATAGGTAGTGCTGTTCAACGACTCCGGTGTGAATTAGATATTATGAACAAAGTGAGTATTTTTTCTTTACTTGTCATTAAATTGTTCTCACCAAAAAAAAAAAAAATTAAAAAAAATTGGATTGACTGTTACAATCTGTAACAAAAATACCTGAAATTTCCAAATAGTATTTCCAGAGAGTGAATTTAGGTGTTCTTTTATTTCTTCCTTCTCCTTTGAAAGCTTGCTTAAGAAAGAAAATACTCTCTTAATATAAGACTTTGTCTGGCAGTGAGGCAAAAAAAAAAATCAATTCTTATGTCTGCTGTTGTTAGAAATTCCTCTTTCAACACCTTACAGCACTTTTTCAGCCAAGAGATGGTGCTAGAAGTCCAACGTTGCTCATAATCATCTCATGAACGTCATAACCCATATTGAGAGGGTAATACACTGCCGTTGAGTAGCACCGTGCCGTGAGAACTTGTGGGCTTTGTAACTAAAGATAAATCTTTTGTAATATTGAGTATAAATCTTAAGTCTTGGACTGAAAGGAAAACTCCTTTCAGAAGAAGATGTGGATTGCAGAAGACGTGGATTGGCTTGTTAGACCATGCCTCGTTAAGATGTTCAAAAACTTCTCTCCTACCAAGGAAGACAACAGCCAAGTGAGCTTTAAGAAGGGAAGTGAATGATAGTATGATAAATAGTATCTCTGTAGTAGAGCAGATTTCCTCCCTCAGTCTCCAGGATCAGTAGACACTGTGTTGAAAATGTGGGGCAGAACCAGTGTCACCTGCAAGAGAAGAGCTGGAGGACATTGAAATGCAGCAGCAATCCCAGAGCATCTGAACAGAGGAAAGAAGAGAGTAGAGAGTGACGTAAGCCTGCGTAGTATCCCAGGGAGACTCAGAAGCACGAGCAGTGGCTTACTCCAGGTTTTAAAAGGATAAACACCCACACGGGGACTTGTCCAAGGGAAGCTCTGTGGTGCAGCACTTTGGTCTAAAATATAGTCGATCATTTTTTGGGTACTTTTGGACAGAGAATATTTCTATAATACTGGACTGGTCATTGTCTTCTGGTCTTACAGTGTCACATACAAATAGGGGCTTTGGAACTCTTCCTCAAAAAGGTTCAAAGCTGTTTTGTACGTGCTCTGCACCGGTATCATCGACCCATTTGTAAAGCACGGCCATATATGTTGAAGGCTATTTAGGATGGAACTCGGCGTGTCCAAAATCCAAATCCCAAGCCTCTGAAGAGCAGTGCCGGGCTTCCAGGTGGAGATCTTCATAGGTCACACCTTCCATGGATCAGCATGGAAGCAACGTGGAACTCATACTGACCAGTAACCCCTGTATGCATATAATTCTGTTTTGAAAAGGAAATTTAAACGCCCTCACATTTTAGATGGACTACTGGTTCTGTTCAAAGTTCAGAACTTAATGGTTTGGGGTAATGTATAGGTCCGGCATATACATATAGATGAAAATGACTATGTAACTAAAATAAAGAGGTAAAATGACCCTACCATACCTCTTCTATTTTCCAGAATGCTCTATCCAGCTTCACATTTTCAGCCTCAAGTTCTGACTCTTAACAGCAAGCTCCTTTACAGCTGTCACGTTTTGTGGTGTTCAGTGTTAGGGTGCTTCTTGTCAGCAAAAACCAGTCTATCCTTAAACCACCAAAGAAATTTATGTCATGTAGCATTACCCTTAAAAAGAGGTAGAAATAAGACACCTCCTGCAATGACTGGTAGTGTTCTACTAACCTGTTTTAAATGCTTATTTTCTGGGTGATGTTAGTGATGAATTAGTTTCGTTCTACTTCCTAGAATCTGTAGAAGATAGATTAATCTGTTATAATCTTTAAGAGAAAGATCAATATATCTTACATATTTTTCACTAGCAAATGAAAACTGTTGCTCTACAGTACTCTCACCTTTTAGAAGGACTTAATGATTGCATTTATACTCATCAATCTTTTCCCTGTTGTACTTTAGAAGAGCAAAGGGGTTTTTTTTTTTTCTAAATTAGCTTTTAGAGACCTTAGAAGTTGTCTCATTTATTATCTTCCTGTAGGCAGATCCTCCTCTGTGTGTGGATTTTGTTTTGGGGCATGGTTACTGTAAGTAAGTAAAAGGCATAGAGAAAAAAATACTCTTTGATAGAAAAACATAAGTGACTGCTTCCCAGGTAAAGAAAAGATTTGGTACAAAGTCTGTTCTGAGCGAAAGGGAGAGACGTTGTTATTATTTACCTCTGTGCTGACGAGCATTTGGAAAAGAATTAAATTACCCTCTTTGTTTTTCTTTTCAAGTGTACATCGCTTTGTTGTAAGCAATGCCAAGATACAGAAATAACTACCAAGAACGAAATATTCAGGTGAGTTTATTGCTCTTAACCTTTGGGAGGTTCTCCATCAGGAACACTGGCACAGCAGAGCAGGTTTAACTGCCTTGGGTGAGGAAATACTTAGAAGGAATTTTCTTTATAAAACAAAACAGGTTACTTGAGGTTTTCTAATAGCAAGTCAGTAAAGCTGAACATCTCCATGTCTATTGTAACAGAAGCTACTGTGAAAGGCCATGTGATGTTTAATCCTAATAGTTGCACTAGGTAATATGTTCCCGTTATACATTTGACCTGTACGATATCTTCTACCTTCAGCTGTGATAACACTGTATATGTTCCCTCTAATTGCTGCTGCAGTCTTGCCACTATTTTAATCTTGAATAACTAATATCTGTCCATCACCTATGATATGGGAAGGTTCAAAAGATGATATGGGAAGGTTCAAAAGATGATATGGGAAGGTTCAAAGATGATATGGGAAGGTTCAAAAGATGATATGGGAAGGTTCAAAGACAAGCAGCAGAAGTAGGGAGGTGATTGTCCCCCTGCACTCAGCACTCTTGAGGCCTCACCTTGAATACTGTGTCCAGTTCTGGGCACCTCAGTACAAGAAGGATATCGAGGTGCTGGAGCGGGTG
>JAAGNO010026595.1:32730-54234 GCA_033439905.1 Ceryle rudis | reverse complement strand
GGGTGGGGGTGCCTCTCCGTGACGTCACGGCGCCCAATTTGCTGTCGGCGGGCCCGGGCGCTCCCGCGGCACTGCTCGGGGTTGCGCTTCAGCTGCGCTGCGCTTGTTGGGGGCGTGCGAGGGAGGGCTCGCCGAGTACCCGGCCGTAGGGGAGGGAACCGCAGCAGCCCTCGGCAGGGAAGGTGACAGCCCGGCAGCATGAAGTTCCAGTACAAGGAAGACCACCCGTTCGAGTACAGGAAAAAAGAAGGAGAGAAAATCAGGAAGAAGTACCCCGACAGAGTCCCTGTGAGTGTGGGGCGATGGCGATTGCTGCTGGCCCGGCAGGCACCTCCCCGCCGAGCTCCCCCGCCTTTGTTTTCCTTGTCGGCTGCTTCTTTCTCTGTATCTATTTAAGGCGTAAAGGCGATTGCGCTCATGATGAGCTGATTCAGATTGCAGGCTGCTTTTCCCTGTAGCGCGAAGCTAAGGCCGTTTATTGTTTAGGAAGGTCTGCGCTGGGGGGAGGGAGGGAGCGGGGTGCGTTGCCCCCCACTTTGCGGGCATCCGCAGTAACTCGGCAGCGAGAATGCTGCTGATATTTTTTTTTCTGGCAGCTTGCGTGCGTGGGGCTGGGGGGTGGGGAAGGAGCTTACCATTAGCTCTGGAAAAATGGAGGAGAACAATGAGTGGGTAATCGGGTGCTCTTCATAGAAACCAAGGTCTGTATCCATGTCGTTTGACACTTGCCCTTTATTTTTATTTTACTTTCCGTTGGCCTGTCTTTTAGTTACCGCCTTGCTCTGTTCTTTTCCTTTGCATGAGACAAAACCGATACGTCTCAGTCTTTCTGTCCTCCTCTAATCATCCTCTGGAAAGAAACGTCACTTGGAAAACAAGGTCATCTAGCTAACTTTGCTTCCTCATCCTTGGGTCCCTTTGGAGTGGTTGTGAAAAATCTACAGCCTTATTATTACCACTATAAATTGGGGGGGGGGGATTACAAATAGAATTAAATGTGTGGGGTGGTTTTTTTTTTTCTTTCTGTTGTTGTTCTTCCTTTTTAATAAACGTTTTGCCAGTGTTCTTTCTTTTTATCCCCACTGGAAAGGTCTTGCCCTAGATGTACTGCCCAGGAGTACTGCATATAGAATAACTTAGACTCCCCCATAAATCTGAGGACGAAAGGGAACAGTTGCACCACATATTTTCTCTGCAGGCTAACACAGTATTTTATCTCAGGAGTGGCCCTCAGCTGGACTTGGAAGAAGTTTGTGGAAGTCAGTATTTGGGTGCATTTGTCCTAGCTGTTTTGGGGAGCCCTGGCACATCGTAGCAGGTTGAGCACACAGCGAGACAGTGGTGAAGTGTGTGCGGTTCTGGGGTTGGTGATGAAGACCGCAGAGGGTTCTGTAGGTCAGGAGTGAGACAATCTGCAAACCGAGGAGTAACATGGTAGATTGTACAGCGTATTGGGGTAGATGTGTCTGGAAGAGCTGTGTGGGGAGCACAGGACCAGATCCCACCTCGCAAGAGGTAAAAGAGGTCAAGATAGGGAAATATCAGCAAATCTGTATGGAGAAAGGCAGGACCAGAAAAACAAGGTGTGCTGTAATTAAGGATAAATGAAAATGACTCATGGCAAGGTCCAGATGGGAATTGTCTGGGGTAGCCTATTGTCAGAGCTGCAGCGAGAGCAAATGAATGCAGCAGACAACCGTTCTTTGCATCGCTTCTACCTCTGCCTTCCTGACAGCAGGATCCTTGAAGATGACATCCATTTGGCTGCTTACACTGCAGTGCCTTGATACATCTCAGCATTTTGCTGACATTATACTGTTGGCAGAGTCCCGCCTTACCACAGTCACCACCCAGCAACAACATATCTACAGATAATCTCTATCTGCCCTTTGGATATTGTTGCTGGGTTTGCTTGTGTGTGTGAAGGGTTTAGTGCTTCAGAGGAGATACCTGTGCTGCCTACAGTTGATAGATTATTAGCAGAGCACCTCCATTCTTTTCCTGCCTCTTTGCAAGAGGGAGATCTCTCTTAAGCTCAGTGGTGATCTGATTTAAATCTTTCCTAGGGCCTTAGAAGCCCCAACACTCTCAGCACTTCCTCAGGCGTGACTTCTTTTCCTTTATTATCCAGTGACCAGGCTACAAGCCACCCTTTCGAGTCAGGTTGGTCACATCAGAGCTACTAGCTAGCAATTCTGCTTGTTAGTAGATTTTGGAATTGAAGGCAAGAACTAAAGGTTTCTTTGCACGGCAATTTATTGTGTTATATATTGCCTTGTTGGATGTGTGGGTAAAATGATGTGCAAAGCGCTGTCCTGTGCAGTGACGTTATGGAACTATCCTTTCTTCTTAGCATTTACCAATTGCATCTTACACAGAAATGCATGTCCTACCACAAGCTGCCTGAAAAAGCTTTAATGCCTTGTACTGATTGAGGTGCTTGAAGTAGAAGAGACAACCACATTTCTACTTTAAAAAATAGAATTTGCAGGGGGATTGGCTTTGTTGGCAGCATCCAAATGCTGAGCAGAGAGAATAGACATCCAAGCTAGTGTCTCTATAGGGTGACATGCTTTGCAGATATTCACATGGATCTAGAAGGAACCGAGTTAGCATGGCACTTTGTCCAGGCTAAAGACACCGAGCTACTCATCATCGTAATATTTTTCTCTGTCATAGTGTCTCTCTGATGTGATGTTATGGTTTAGGGTCAGGGTGGCCCCTTAGACATGTGACAACACCATTTTGTTGCCAGAGAAGGCATAGTCCACAGCAGTTTAGCCTTTTCTGTTACACAGCAGATAGGGTTGCTGATTTGGGTTGTCAAAAACCTATGGTAGCACGGAGCCCTTAGAAATGAGCCCCACAATATCTCAGGTGGACTATTTACAATTATAAGGTCTAATGGGATTAGAAAATTGAGGAAAAACCCAGCTTCGTGTTTAGATGGTCAAAATGGCTTCTGCAGAACAGCAAGCTAGATAGATTGAGTCATGTAATATATTTCTGACCGGTTCAAAAGTATGTATCACAAAAAAAACCAACCCCAAACCCAACTGCAAATAAAACCTGCCTGTTGGGTTTTTTTTTTCCCTGCACAAACCTAGTAGTTCCAAAGGTATTCAAAGCTTTTCATGGAAGGAGATCAGGTCGCTTTGGAATACTTCCTGCTTCTGAGGTAAACATTTTGACTGGCTCTGTTAATAAAAATTATCCTGCAGCAGATCTCTTGGTCTGTTTGACCTTACAGCTGCTGAGCCATTATTGTAATGGCGTTAGAATACAATGAGGATTAGGATTTTTTGTCAAAGGTCCCCATGGGTCCAGTTGCCAAGATGGTAGCCTCTTTTTTAATTATTAGATGCTCATATGAATAATGAAATGTCCGTAACTATATGAAGTAGGGAAAATAACCTTAAAGGATAGGAACTTCAGAGTAGAAGGTAACTACTGGAGAACTGAGGGTTAAAAAACCCAACCAACACATTCCCCAATGACCTGTTATTTCTTTTTAAGTCTTTGCTTCGTTCTAGAGCACTTGGTATTGGTGAACGTAGAAATTAGGATGTGCGACTATGGGGAGTAGGGCTGATTTTGTGCCTGGCAGTTTGGAACTGTGGAAGGAGTTCAGCTTCCTTGTTATACTTCTCGTGTTCATGTGTTAGCCTCCTGGCAGCTCCTTTGTACCAAATTAACCTGCATTGAGACCATCAAGGTGACCTGATTTTATTATTTTCTCGGCCATTATGGTTTATTTTTATGTCTGTTCCAGTCTCGATTTTTCTGCTGCAGTCCTGGGCTCCCAGCACAGCTGTTGCCAGCGATTTTAAGTCTTCTTTTCACTTACCTGTGTTTTAATGTTCTATATTTGTTATAGATTAAATAAATTTCTAAAGGCCTGTTAGCACCATCTGTCTCTTAAGAGTAATACCTTCTTCTGCTGGTGCTTTGTAGTCCATTTCATTTTATGATTCTTATGGCTTGTTTCTTGCTTTCCCTCTGTCTCTCCAGGTAATTGTGGAAAAAGCACCAAAAGCCAGAGTACCTGACCTAGACAAAAGGAAGTATCTTGTGCCTTCTGACCTCACAGGTAACAAAGTCTACCTCCTTTTTTCCTGGTTTTCAGTGAGAAGGTCTCAGAAGTGCTTTGTACCCTATGATCAGCACCAAGAAAATACACGGGCAGGCTCAACATCTTATCATTACCCCAGTTTACCTGACTGTCCTTGTCATACTTATGCACCTTACAGCCTGGATTACAACATGCAGAATTCTCCGAGATCTTCTGAAGTATCCCACTGACTTAGCCAAGATGCTTGTGTCACAGCTGACTTCTAGCCATGATGAAAATGACCGAGCTGTGTATCATAGGCCGTAGCATAGTCATGAGTCAGTGATGACCTAGCTGCAGAGTTGGCAGGGGCTGTATCCTTGTTGCAGGAAGAGACGAGTTCTTGAAATAGTCCCATTCTTCTCCACACCTGTGGGTTGGAGTCATGGCTACAAAGTTCCTTTTCCAAATAGCCGTGGTCATTTTGTGTGCGATTATTTTTGTTTTGTTTTAATTTCAGAACCTGAATGAGTTAAAGGAACATCATTTCTTGCAGTATATAATGGATTGTGAAATACTTTCTTGTAAAGCATAACTCAAGCAAATAGTAAGGAATTTGTTTTCAGGAATGTTATGATCATTTACACCAAGACGAAATTCTCTGAGGTGTTATTGATCTGTAGGATTTAAAGGTTAAGCTAGTTAGAGGTCTTCCCACCAATCCCCGCAGTCGAGCATTTGATCCCATAGTAGGTGGATTTAGAGAGTACATGGCCTGAGGCATGTCCCTGAGAAACTGCCAGCTCCGAGTGGATTTGCTGCAAGTGTGGTTACAATCATGAAGTTACTGCTTGCTTTCCTGCATTGTTAATTTTTCCTTACTTTTTATGTGCAGAATGTGACTTCAACCACCAAAAGAAAATAGCCATAGTTAGGGTAAAAAAAAAACCCAAAGCCAACCGAACAAACAAACCAAAGCATTCTTTCTGCATCTAAGGCATTCTTCTTCTGCTCCTCTTCAGTTGGCCAGTTCTACTTCTTAATCCGAAAGCGGATCCACCTGAGGCCAGAAGATGCCCTGTTCTTCTTTGTCAATAATACCATCCCTCCCACCAGTGCTACCATGGGCCAGCTGTACGAGGTAAGCCTGGCCCATCTCTTTCTCCTTGCGTTGGCGTGTCCGGAAGAATGCATAGCCTCACTGAGGGACAACTGAGCACTACTCAGCTGGCAGTGGAGGCAGTTTGGTCATGGATGCCTGAACACGGACCCTCTTGGCCGGGGCTGTATCCCATCATCTGTTTAGGGAAGTTCCGTCCTGTAGTTATAAAGAGGAACCCAGGGAGCCTCATCATTTTAACCGATTGTTTACTGGCTGAAAGGCTTGTCATAGCAAGTGGTGAACAGTTGCCCCAGCAGTGATGTTACTTTAACAAAATATTGAAATAAACCACTTCATTATTTATATTTCAGAGGAAAGATTGTGTCTGGGGCAGAGGTGGTGTGGAGAGCAGAACATACACATGAGCTTTCCTGTTTATACCAAAGAGATTTCCTTCTAGCCAGTACAACAACACAGCATCACTGGGCAACAAACTGCGTATAAAAACGTTGTCAAGGAACACATTCTTTATTCACAATTACTCTTTCATTGCTTGTACTGTACATATGAGGACCTTAGAGGACACTGTGAACATTGCTGCCCAGCATTTCTATTGAGCAGTGTTATTTTATCAACCTTAAAGGCATATTGTACGCTCACCAGAGGAATGTTCCTCAATTATATAGCCATTATATCAGGGCTGGTTTGCAGCCTGGATTGATTTCTTCTTGTTTTCTCCTTCTGCTGTGTCAGTGTGTGTTAATAGGAGACCTGGATCCAGTGTGATGCTCTGAGCCTTGTTTGACCTGTCACTTTTTGAGAATAACCGGACAATTTGTATGCGTACTGCTGGTGATGGTGTAAGATTAACACAGGCAGGGAGTTTGCCGAATCTGTACACGTAGGAGGAAAATATGACTAACTGTCCAGAGCTGAGATTGGGATTCTGTTCCTGGCACTCCGCAGACTTTTTGTGTCAGTGTAATCTCATCTCAGCTTTCCTGCCCATATGTAAAACAGGACTAGAAACACAGTCACTTGTCAAAGTGTTCTGAAAAATGACAAATATAACCATATTTACCAAATACTGAAGTATCTAGAGGTGATTTTTGACCTGTTAAAGCCTTCCAAGTCTCTCCTCGCAATCTTAAGGCCATAGCAGTGCTGAGGTTCTGCTGCACAGCCTGCAGCCGTCAGAGCCGTTTCTGTTGCCTGTTTGCAGCACGCTCCAGCAAAAGACAGGTTATGCTCTCTTGCAGTCACAGTGATTTCTTAGTTGGGCTTCACATGCAGTGAGTTACAGGGCGTTGGTTTGTTACTTTTTCCCTTTCTCCCCTTGCAGGATAACCACGAGGAGGACTATTTTCTCTATGTGGCCTACAGCGATGAGAGCGTCTATGGCAAGTGAGCACCAGCCCCTCAGGCATGCAGGCGAGATGGACTGTTAGGATGGATTTGTGGGGGGAGTGTTGGAGAGGAGGAGGAGGAGGAGGAGGGACGATGCCTGAGAAGAGGGGAAGAGAACTGGAAGTGAACCACATGCACAATGCCATCACCTTCCATGCATTAATTATAACCATTATTTTTTAAATTGAGGGGAGGGAGGGGAGGGGAGGGGGACAGTGTATGAAAGGGTGAAATGAAAGGCTAACGAGGGGTTCTGCGCTGAGGGATGGGGAGACTCCACTGTTAATAGTTCTTCTCATGCCACAGCTGGAAATAGTCAGCCAGTACTGGAGGCTGCTGGACAAACCAGTGTGGTGGGGCTCCAGGAGAGTGACTGGGCAGGTTGGCCATTTGTATGTAACCCTTTCCCTGGATGAAGAAGGCATGCCATGTATTGTACATTGACCTTGTCACGCCTTGCCCATGGCACAGGCTGCACTGCTGTGAGCATTCAGTGAGCTGTGAAATACTTCACTCTGGCTGTCATGCAAGGCTGTCCCATGCTGACAGTCCTCACTCCAACTGCTACCTGTGAAGCGTTCCAAGAGTATTGCGTTTCCCGTCACTTCCATCAGTATTAGAAGGGCTAACTCTGAGGGCTGGGAACTCCTCAGCTGTGACACGTGAAGGTTGGAGAAAAGAAGGATGGAGGTTGTTTTGCCTTTTTTTTTGTTTTTTTTTTTTTTTTTCTCCTGTGCTGCTTTAATTGCAAGTGCTGAACAGAAGAATTAGAGACAACCCTTTCATTCTTTTAAGTGAAGTCAACTGAAAAATTGATAAGCACAGGGCTAGAAGGGACCTCAGGAGAATGACTAGCCCACTCCAGCTCTGAGACAGGACCGAGTATACCAAACATGTCCACTGTGGCAGCTCATCAGACTTGTTCTTGGTGAACTTCACTGAAGCAGATGTTGGAGGCTGCTGAGATTGTCTGTTCAGTTCCTAGCTAGCCTACAAGTAAGAGAGCTTTTCTTGCTACCTAACTTTAGTGTCCCTTGCTGTGCATTAAGGCAACTTAACTATTAATGGTCTTGTTACCGGTGAACACGAAATTCTCTATCAGCGTTGTCCTTGTACCAGTCATCTGCAGATCTGAAGATGGCAGAAGTCCTGTGGGTTTAGCCTTCCCCTCCACGTCTCATCCCTGTGCAGCCCTTGCACCACGTGCACAAACAGAAGAAATCAGTCGTTCCCATGTGTGTTTTGCTGGCTTCTTGTGATTGAACAACAGTGCCACTCTTGGCCACAAGAGAGGTGCTTTTAGATTTAAATGGGAAGGGGAAGAGATTCTCTGTAGACTTTTTTTATTGTTATTTAATTATTTTAGTTTAAGCCAGTGTTGTTCTTAGAAAGATGCCAGATTGATGCTGTCCTGTGCAAGCCTTATGCTGTCATGCCAAAGCAGTTTCTTCCCAGTGGCACAAACAGCAAATTTTCCCATAACTGCCATAACTCTGATGAAGGGATGGGGTGTGGGGAGTGAGCTGACTTATGGGGAAAATTCTGGGGTTTTATCTAAAAATCAGAGAACTGGACCTGAATTACTGTAAACATTCCTACATTTAGGAGAAGGACCAAGAGGGAGGAAGAGGCGAGAAGGATGAAGAAGACAGGCAGATTCCAAAATAGGTTGAAGGTGTTTTCTCTATTTACACGAAGTTAGATCACAGTTTCCTGCATTTCTCGGGAATGAGAAATCAAGATGAGTGCTCCTCTCATTATGGAAAACAGGAAATCAGGTTTCAGCCTTCTCTGACAGTTGTTCCACAGAGGTGCATGAGGCAGAAGAGCAGGCTGGGAATGTGAAGTGGGAGTCACTGTCAGAAATGTGTGGAGATCGGCGAAGGCAGTGCAGTGGGGCAGGAGGTGCCCATTTGGTAGGGGAGGTAGCAGAAGGACGAGAGAAGGAAGTGACCACAAAGGATGTTGACAGAGGAGTCATAATGGGTAGATGGAAAATGGGGGAACGAAGGATGAAATGGATGGGCTAGTATCCCCATTTTTTCATCCCAATCTTCAGGTTTGCTATTCCATCATGGGTTCATCTGGAGTAAATATGTTTGGATGAGTTGTACCTACTGCCAACTTGGATACCTTCCTTTTCTGTCTGCAGCACTCAGTCCTCTCTTTTTTGGTCCACTCTCCTCCAATTATCAGGCTGTTTTCACATCCTATGGGTGCAAATCCGCATCAGTCTCTTGTTTTAGGAAGCTCTGAATGTTCTGAAGCAGAGAACAGACCCAGGAGACTCTCTACGGTAGAAGACAAGCTGGGGGCAGATGTTGTGCATCTCTGCCACTGTCCCACTTGCTGACGTGCGTGCTGCTGAGCACATGGCTGCGCGTTGTCTCAAGTGAGCCCATGCTTAGGGCACGCTCAGGAGAGAAAGAGTTGGCATCTGGGTTGCTTGGTTTTGTGTTCAGACCTCCCCTCCCACTGCTGGGTTTAAAAGTGACATGTGTGGGACTAATCTCAGCTGTTTGTTACATGTAGAGTTTACAGTTTAATTTAGTTGTTTTATGGTTCTTTTAACTGGATTGTGTCACTTACTTCTGGTTTTGCGCTAGTCCGGTATTGTACGAGGTAATTATGGTAATTCTTTTTTTTTTGTGTTGGTTAGCTGCAGGTTCTTGTAAAATAAAGTTCATACTACTTGAGCTAAATCAGCCAATCAATAAAATGCATTTGAAAATCACAGGCTTGGTCCAAAATGTATGACTAGCATTTCTTTCTGAGGGGGACTTGTAAATAAAGGGACAGCTTTGTCAGAACTTCTTCTTACTACTTTTTCTCAGGACCCCAAACTTAGTCTGTCCTGTCTACCAGGATAAGTCTCTGCTCTCCGTTGTGTGGTTATGTTGTCACACATGCACACCCCTCTCTGTGTCTTGCTGTGCCACCAACGTGAAATTAGACTTGGACCATAGGAGAAGATCTTAAGGCTGGTCAGGGGTGCAGGGAGGCGTTCTTTGTCATTTTAAGGCACTGAACAATCCTAGCCAGCTGATGGAGCCCACAGGGTACCACTAGCCCTGACTCTCCCTTCCAGGGGCACCTGTCACCCTGCCCACAGTCCAGGAGCCCATCTCAGCCCCCCAGCGACTTCAGCTTCTGTGCCAGTAATGCTGCAGCAGGGCTGGTATCCAGCTCCATGAGCTGTGAGAACCAGGGAGCCAGGCCCCCACTACACAGCCTCAGCCCCTCCCCACAGCCCTGCCATCACTGGACCTCCTCACCCTGGCCTGCAGATGAGATTCTCATCTTGACCTGCCTCATCACCGTGATGACCCTTGTGGTTGAAGCTTGTGGCTGGGTGTGGCCACCATCCCTGGGCCTGCTGTGCTCATCCTGAGGGGTGCAGTGGGATGGGTCCCATGGTGCCGCTACCAGCCCTGTCCCTCATGGAGCTGCTAGCTCTTACTGTCTCGTGACAAGTCAGGCTGAGGTGGGGCTCCCAGCTGTGGGCAGGGGGGGTCCCTCTGTGAAAAGCAGAGATAAGAAAATCTAGGACTCCTTGTAAATGAAGCCTGCAGTAGCGGCAGATCTAGGCTGCTTTTTTTCTGCTGCTCTTTGTGCGCTGAGAAGGAAAGAGTCCCGGTGGGAGCTGGCAGGACCAGCGGATGCCATTTGCTCGGCACCATGACTCCACATCAGGCACCAGCAGCACATGAGGAAGATAAGGATGCGTACTGTCACCCGCTGAAGCGGTGAGAGACGTGCCTCTTCCTCCACCTCCTCCTTCCTCCTCGTCACCTGACGTTTATGCAGGTGCTGCTGGCCAGAGTGGCAGGAATGGGCCGACGCTGCAAAGCAGTGACAGTTGGGTCTCGCCCTGCCATGCGCTGAGCGAGGGGGTTGCTTGGGGTGCTGAAGTTAAGAATCACACGCTGAAACTTGTAGGAATAAACCTTGCTAGGACTCACAGGGTCAGTTCTTCCCTGCTGCGTACAGGGTGGAGGCACTGTGTGCACTTCTGCTGCTAGTGCTGCGGGAGAGGCACTAATTCATTGGGCACCACGTAAACTCAGAGCCTGCCTGTAGCAGCAGTTTCTCTGATCCTAACCGTCATCATGACTGTGTCAAGCTCCCCCTGGACAGCAGAGGAGTGCTGTACCTCCAGCCCGATGGGCAGAGATCAGCTAAAAACTTATGCCACCAGCTGAAATAATTTGCATTTCAGCTTCAAACAACAGTGCACACTTTGCTGTCTAGATTGTGGCATTGTCTGCTGGCTCAAGTAGAAAACCACCCCGGATTATGCCTCAGCAGGTGTTTGTTTCTGCCATGCAGGCTTGCATGTTTGCGTCGGTGCCACTGATGAGAGAAACTGGAGGTGGGCACCTTTGCTGACTGTGATTTGCCTGGTCCATATGTGAAATGTTAGCCCCGGCTCCAAGGCTGTCACATTTACTCTGTGGGTTATGGAAATGGGATTGGAACAAGGCCTGGGGGAAACGAGGGGCTCAGCTGATTAAGAGAGGTTAAGTAAGTAATACTCTGCCTTGGTCACTGTCACTGCACCTGGGATCCTCTCTCCAGTCATCCTGATGCTTGCTTTGAAAGAAAACATTCTCCTGGAGCAAGGAAAGAGATGACGTGGGGCGTTAGGGCCTGAAAACATCCCCGGGAAGGATATCCGAGCTAAAACAAAAAGTCCTAAATTATGCTGAAGACTGCTATTTTCACATCCATAAAGCAGTCATGTCTGAGATGAAAGAAACACTGATTAAAACAGAAATAAGGCTACCAGAGGGAGAAACTCCAGCTTATTCCTGTCACTCAGACTCAGCTAAACACTCCCCCAGGAGGAGCTATGGAGTGTGACAAGAGAGCTCTTTGCTGGCAGGGTGCTTGCAGGACTGACCCGGGCAGAGCGCAGCTGCCCCTGCTTGCACTGCCCAATCTTTAGGAAGATGTTGCAAGTCCCATGGTATTTGTGTTCCTAGAAACGTGAAGGTGTCCAATGCACAGCTCAGACCTCTCTCTATGTATAAATTTCTGTAATTCATTAATATTCTCCTGAAAAAGCTGGATCTTGCAGCAGCTCTCTGTAAAGTAAGGGTCTGATTCTCCCTGATTTTGCACTCTGGCCAATGTCATCTGTATGTTGTATCATTCTTTGTGAATTAAAAGGTTGTTAATCAATGCTATAAATAGCAATACATGGAAGCAGCAGGAGAACCTAAAGAGCCTCATTTTTCAAGTGAGGACATTCCTAGAACTGCATTAAGGTTGAATGTCCTGGATTATTAACCGAAGGAAAAATTAATCTGATTCATCTCCTGTCTACTTTGTTTTCTCCCCACAGTTTAAAGAAGTCTTTGTCAGACCTCAAGACCCTGTTTTAGCTTTTTGCCACAATCCTCTCTAATCATCTGAGCAGTCCACTGCAGTATCCACAGACAACTTAGGAACCTAGGGAGTTTTGAGGAGGTAGCAGTCCCTGTTACCTTTAGCGGGACACTCTCGTAGCCCTTGGTGTACCTTACCATCCTTGACCCAATTAATTTTCAGTCAGCATTCCTCCTCATCTTTGCTAAGCAAGCTACTTGACCCCTTTGGAATAGTCTCCCGTGTGGCTGCATGCCTTCAGGTCAGTGAATGTAAATCCCTAGTGTTTGCAGAGGATCTAACTTTTTGCTTTTGCTGTTGCATCTCCATTCAGTGTTCTCAGCACATGTATCATGTGCATGGCAAGTCCCACAGCTGCCACCAAATCTGCAGCCTGTTTCCTTCCTGCTGGAAATCTGGCTTTGCTCTCCCAGAGAGCAAAGTGTACGGTTCTTCTGCCAGTGCTCAGCACTACAGATGCTGTTTCCTAAGGACAGACGGAGATTGCGTAGAAGTACAGGGAGTCTGCACGAGGGTGGCAACCACCTGGGGACTTTGAGAGTGTCTCCTAATGTGTCAGGGACATCAGCAGTTGATGGTATATGTTCTTGTCCAGTCCTCCTTCTTGGAGTAGACCAGTTACTTGGCTCTGCCTCTTCTCTCTTCCAGTATTCTGTTATTCCTCCAGTAGCACCTGCCCCTTCTCCCCTCAGGATGCAGCAGGATTATCAGGAACAGAAAGCTTTCCTTACCCTTTGATGTCATTGCCTTCCCAGCCACCTTTTCTCTCACAGGAGAGGACAGAAGGCTGAGATGTGCTCCCATGCAGCAGCATCACCTAGCTGCATTACCCAGGTTTTGAGCATATTTTGCTGCCAAACACACAGTGAGCAGGGCTGAAAATGCCTCACACCAAATAGGCAAAGTCATTGCATATCACTCCCACAACAAATACACACCGGTGACCGCACCACCTTGACCACACGTGCAAAAGTGTAGGCTATTTCCCACACCTTATGCTGGAAATACCACATCATGCTCACCCCAGACACGCTTGTACACACACATGCACCTTTTCCAGCGTGCCTCACACCACTTTAAACACACCTACATCTTCTTATGCTGCCCTGGCCACATCATGAATATTACCATGCCAAAGCTCACTCTGTGTCTTCAAGTTGTACCCCCACGCAACAGTGAATTTGCCTGCATTCCCATGATGTGCTGTCAAAATCCACACAACTTCCTATACCGAGCCTTGTAGTGCAGCAAATAGGCAAAACCTATCAGTCTGACAGGGTTCACCTAAAGCACACATAAGCAGAAGAGATGTAAGAGAGAGAGTGATATATGCTGTGCACTTGCAGTTCAACCCCCCACACAGAGAGAAAGTTTGGAAACCAGTGCAGAAAGGAAAGAAAATTGGAAAACAGCACAGAAGGGAATGAAAAAGGAAGATGCAGGCACACCCTGTAGTGCTGCTTTACAGTCCCAAAGCACAGCCACTCTGGCAGCTGTATACAGGCAAGCAAGACATATAGGACTGTGCATGTTATCTGTCACCCAGCCCTTAGGATGATGGACAAACATACGTTCAGCACAAACACAAACAGATTCAGCACAGCTGGAGCCAACAGCCATGTGCCAAAAGTGGCCACTGAGAAGTGAAAATCCACAGAGAAACAGAGGATGGAAGAAATGCACAGGGTCATACACGGTCATGGGCTTCAAGTGGTTACGGAAAAGTTTGCAGGGGTAAAAGTAGGAGTGAAAAAGGAACCTGGAGTGCTCAGAAAGGGTACTGCAGTCTGCAACCACTAAACTGCCTCTTATCTATGGAGTGCAAAGGATGACAAGAAAGCATCAGGTCACAAGAAACCTTGGACGAAAGGAATTCACTACCTAGAGCCATATTTCAGAGGTGAAGAAACAGTCCCTCTTCCTCTATCCTTTGCAACTGAGGGTGAAAATTAGAGTCTGGAAAAGCAGAAGCCTCCAGACTGGGACTGGATTGCTCTGGGAGAACAGGGGGGAGGCGAAACTGGAGCATCGACAGTTTGTGGAGTGCAGATGGAGGTAGTAGCCTGTCGGAGCAAGGTGTGGGAGGAAAGTAAGAACAAACCAGTGAAAGGACTGCAGGATATGAGTGAACCTGGCAGGACTGCGTGGGAAGCCCAGCACTGGAATAACACAGTGACTCCAAAGCAGGAGTGAAAAGATACAGACAGCATAAACTAATGCCAAAGGTAGTGCAGAAAAAGCTCCTCCTAGATGGTGGTGGCTGCAACAGGTACCTGTGCATTCAGCTTGCTGTCACTACCAATAGAACTGCAGCTGCATAGAGGGGTCATTCGCAACGCTGAGTACCTGCTGAAGCCGTGCTTATTTACCTGCATAGCTACCTAGCTAGTCCTTTTGTGTGTACTCATTACAAGTTGCCATCTGAGCTCTCTGTGACCACTGGGCTACCTCAGTGCTATCAATTAACCTTTTTTGACCCTAGGTGGACAGTCGTACAGAACATCCTAAAGGCCTTTGCCCTGACATCACACGGGAAATTTGTGACAAGACGAGGGAATGAACAGTTCTAACAGAGATGGTCCTTCCTTTTCTTAATAGGTATTCTGAGCCCAAGAATCAAATAAGGATATGATTAAAAGATTGGTGTCACCACGTGGATACAAACAGCAATACAGTCAAAAATTTAGGTGAGAACAGTGAGAAGACAAGGGGCAAAACACACCTTTTAGAATGAGAGTCAAGAAAGCCAGGAGTCAAGCTGCAATGCACTATGTAAGAATGTGTATAAAAATGATGGAGAGGATGCTAATACAAATTTGAATCTGAAATAAGTATTTTTCCATTTTACTGTGGTTGTTCAGATGTAACATTGGAGCATTTCAGGTCCGTCTCGGGTTTGTGTCTGCAGGGGTTTTGGTAGTGGGGGAGGGAGCTACTGATGTGGCTTCTGTAGCTCCCCTGAGCTTCAAGTCAGACCAAGCTAGTCAGTGATAACATAGCTAGGAGGGGAAAACCTGTTGGGTGAGTTCTTCTGGGGAGTTCTTTGTTTGGGGACTGAGACTTGAGAGAGACAACCAGGCAGGTGTTGAGGTCAGTGAGGAAGGAGGTGGGAGGAAGCACGCTGGACCAATCATGGTGAGATGGCAGGCTGAACCCTTGCAGCCCTTAGAGATAAACGGCGGAGCAGAATCCCACCTGCAGCCTGTGGGGACCCCCACCCTGGAGCAGGTCACTGATCCCTCAGAAGGCCATGACTGAGGGAAGCAGTCTGTCGCTGGGAGGATTGCAGCCTGCGGAAGGGACCCGAGCTGGTAGGAGAAGTTCATGGAGGACTGTCTCCTGTGGGAGGGATGCCACAGTGCAGCAGGGGACGACTGTGAGAAGTTTTTCTCCCTGAGGAGAAGGGAGCAGCAGAAACAACCTGGGACAGACTGACGGCAACCTCCATTCCCTGCCCTCCTGTGCTGCTAGTGGGGAGGAGGTAGAGAACTGGGAGCGGAGCTGAGCCCAGGAAGAAGTAAAGCATGGGGGGAAGATGTTTCTAAGACCCATCTGTATTTATCACTGTCCTAGTCTTGGTTCAATTGGTGGTGGTTTTGTTTAAATTAAATAGATTTTGTTTCCCCAGGTTGAGTCTTTTTTTGCCAGTGACCACAACTGGTGAGTGAGCCCTCCCTGTTCTTTGCCTCGATCCTCAAGCCTTTTTGTTGTATTTTCTCTTCCCCATCCCACCAGAGAGGGGTAGGACCAAGCAGGTGGCTGGATGGGCTCTAAACCACCACAAGGTCTCACTCACAGTTCTTTTGTTCCAAGGAGCTATACAACAGAAAATGAGCAGTGACAGGTCTGATCATATTTCATTAGTTTGTGTTTTATTACTTCACACTTCACACCAAGATCTATATGATCGTCCTTTCAGGAATACTGATCTGTTCAGCCTCACAGCAGCCCAGTGAGGTAGCTTTTACTGTCTCCATCCTGCTGATGGGGAAGTCAAGACCCAGAGCTGCGGGCTGGTTTGCCTCAAGGCCATGCAACAAATTAGAAACAGAGTTAGGGGAAAAAAAAGCCTTGTCCCCCCGATTACTAGCACCTCTAATAACTCATTAAACAGTGAAATGTGAAGTGTGGGATCTGTATATTCATATTATATTTCATGAATGAAAGAAACAGTTCATCATCTTTGGGAACACAGCACTGTAACCTTTTGACATTCTCCTATTTGTGGACTGGAAAAATTCTGATTTCTTTGTCAGAACCAGTAACAAGAAGGTAGCTCCTCCTCTTGACATACTGCCAGGAAAACACTGCTGAATTGGCTTTGAGCAACCGCTCTCTTCAAAGCTCATTGATACATTTGTCAGTGCCTTCTTTCTCTGGAACAAACAAATCACAGTGCAAGCCTGGAAAAAAAAAAAACCAAAACCCAGGCATTTTCTTCTCAGTTGTATTTTGTTGGATTTTCTGGCAACTTACAAGTGTTTAGTATCTGCTCCTCTATTTTTTTATGAAGATGTTTCATAAAATTTGCAAAAGTATTCAAGTGATTCAGAAGCCTACATGTAAAGTTTGGAAAGTTTTGAAAGAGTTTGGACATATAGCTCTAGATCTTTAGGGCTGAAGTCCCACTCATGCTTGAAAATGCTGAAGTAAATACAACACTGCAGCCACAGATTTTCAGTAATCCTGTGTTTTGTAGTGTTCTTAAACACATAGTCCCGTGACAAAGCAGAAATAAATCGTGATGGTTTTGAAACTAATGAGAAAGTACTAATCCAGTGGTAGAGACTGAAGGTCCTACAGCTACCTAATAAAATGGAGATTTTTTTGCTTCTTATAATAGATTTCATCTTATTTTGCCTTGAGGATGTCCTGTAAGAAAACTGCATTTCCCCAACTCAATCACAAAGAAAAAGAGCTTTTGTGAAAACTTTGACTACTGCAGAAGGCAGAATCAAGTGCATATTTGGACCAGCTTCTGAGCTCCAGAAAAATCACAAAGCCTCTAAGGCAGATTCATATCTGAGCCTATTCTCATGGTCTATTTTAGCATATTCTTTTACTGTTACATTCTCCTATTTTTTTCCATCCAAGCAGTACGTGCCGGGTAGCATGAGCTGCAATTTTCTGTACCACCCTGACACTCCTCTTGGCTCAGGTATTGCAGGTCAGTTGCTCCCACTGTGTGGACATTTTCTCCTCTTTCTGCGGTTGGCGTTGGACTGTCCAGACTACAAAAGAAGGTACCTCCCTGAATAGGATTCCTGGTCAGAACCTGCCTCCCAGAGAGGATCTGAACACGCCACCTGGTCAAGCAGCATATTCTTACAAGAACATAATCATACGAGACAATAAAGAAACAATTTCAAAAGGAAACTGTACTGGGCTATTTCAGGCGAGGTAGCCACAGGAAAAGAACACCACTCAGTGACTTAAGATCTCAGATTTATTTAGTAAGGGCGTTAGCAGGTGGCTGGCAATGCCTAGCTATGAAACACGTGCGCACACACGCTGCTCTCTCTGCAGAACACATGCTCGAGCCAAAAACTCCAGCATGACTGTGAGTGGCACCACGGACTTCGGGCAATAACACTTCACAGAGGATAACTGGCAGGGTTTCTGTAACAGGGAGCTGCAGGGCTGCCTTGTGTGGGAGAAGCCAGTGAGCTGCCCCATGTCACTCACAGCTACTCCCAGCTAACTCTGAAATAGATGTGAATGGCCCATGGTGCTCCAGAGACCTCAGCCTGTCAGAGCTGGTCAGCAGATCCATGGCAGAGCATGTGGCACCCCTGCTCAAACACATTAAGAAAGAGCAGCAATCACAAAGGGGAGGAGATCTGTAAGGAGACACAGGGAAGAAGACGTTGCTGGGGACATGGTTGGAGATGCACCCTTGGAAGGAGAAGCTCCATGCCAGAGCTAGGACACATCTGAGGGACTGTGGTTTGGGGAGAACCCATACCAGAGCAGGAACACCCCCAAAGGGACTGCAGCCTGTGGGTCACCCGTGTCAGAACAGAGAAAAATGAGTAAAATTCATGGACTGGCAGAGAGAAACCATTATGTGCCAACCTCAGCCTCCTGCACTTCACATCATATTCCTGAAGGCACTGAGAGAGACTGAGCGTAATGCATGGTAAAAACAAGGACAGTTGAGACCAGGAAGGGGTGAGTTTGTAACTGACTGAAGCTGAGCTGGGGAAGAGTAAAAGTGTTTCCCTGAATGTTTGTTTGTTTACTTTTTCCTTATTTTTTTTTTCCCCTCAATATCCAAATCAATAATCAAAAGTTTGCACTACTTGGTAATAAATTAAATTAAATTCCTCAAGTCAGGACTGCTTTGGCCATGACAAGTACACTTATTCCAACTGGCAAAAGTGTCCAAGACTTGCGTGGTGGCCTGGCTTGTACATGTAGCAGTTCCAGATCAGGTTTAACCTCTGTAAGATGCTGTACATCTGGAGATGTGCTTCTTCAGAGACAGTTGTTTTCACTATTTATTGCTGCCTAACTGAGATGGCCAGGAAGTCATCAATCAGCTCATCTTCAGATCAGCCCAGGTTGCTTTAGCTTCCTCCATATGTTAAGCCAATTAATGGTCTTTTCTGGGATCACTAATATGTTAGAAGGATGTAAAGTCGTTAGGAGTTTCTCTGTGCTTCTTGTTCCTCTCTGCTGCACACCTGAATCATTTGGAACGGGGCAGATGTCGTTCAGAGCTTTGGGTGAACTTTCCCCGTAACAGCTATTTGTGCTTTCCTTCTTTTCCCCAGTACATCTGAAGTGTTAAAGCTGGCAAAGCAGCTCAAGTCTCATTTTGTCAGAGTGATAATTTGGGGCGAGTTTCACCACATGACAAGCCTAGTCTCCATTTCCAAAGGATCTCAAAGCAAACTACAGAGATTGATACTAATACAGTCATCCTCCTTATGGAAAGGCAGTTGTTTGTTGAACTGCAGAAGGCAACCATAGATCAGCTCGCTACAGGGTAGAAAAAGCAGACAAACGTCAGGTCTCTGAAGCAAGAGGTGGGGGTATTCTATCTGCTAGAACTCAGTCAACTTTTTCATAGATTCATCCACTTGCAGAAATACCGAAGATAATTTACTATTATTCATGAGCTTAGTTTGAAGATTATTTTCTGTCTCCAAATAGCGTGGGTATTGATTGGAAATATGAAAGATGTACACCATGAGTAGTGTGGGAGTTTGAAAGGCTCAATTATATAATGAAATAATAGAGAAAAAAAAATATATATACTGGCTACAATTTGGAGGTAGTGTGTTTTCTGAGGAGTTTTGTACTGCCTCCTAAACAGTACAGAAAGAGACAAGGTGAACTAGTCTAAGTGAGATAGAAACCTCCCAGCTCTCGCCATTTTCCACTCTCATACAATTGTTATCATAAGCATTTTCTATTTAAAAAAAAAAATCATGTTTCAGTCAAAGAACTCAAATATCCACTGTTTATGTAAGCTATTTTTCTGTCTGCCTGATGGATGTAGGAGTTGTCAATCTCCAAAGTGTAGAACGGAGATTATAAAGTCATCTGATGGGACAGATTCTGTAATATTATTGCAGGATCCAAGAGCACAACATCAAGTAGGATTCATGGCTATGAAGTTTAGAAGCTGTAAACAAAATTGAACTCTCCTGCAATTACAGTATAAAGGAAATTAGCCTTATACTTCCAGCTAGGTAACACTGGCAGTAACTAATAAACCTCGGACCAAGAAGTAGCACCGAGTCTCTAACAGATAGGCAAGAGCATCAAAGGAGACATAAAGTATTTACAATGGAAGAAGAAATATTAGATGCTTGATTCTGCTTTCACTGGCACTCCTAAAGAGTTTTGGGTTGCTTTCAGTGAGAGCAGACTCTGAACCCAAAAGCAGAGACAAGATTCTGCTCTCGGCTACTTTCATGGCACTGAGATTAGTAGAGTTGCACAGAGGTGACAGTAACATCTTGCCTTCTCTGTAAGCACCAGCTTAAAATATCTCTCCTTCTCCAACATTAGAACAAGTAATTTGATAAAAATCAGGTTTCCTTCATGTTAAAGATGGTTCTAAGCAACATTTTTTTTTTCCTGGAGACTGTAACATCGTTTTGGGTACAATCAAGTACATGTACATCAAAATACTTGGGAATCTCTTCTGCCAAACCTGTGCATTATTAGTAAATATTATTCTTCTTACTTTTTCTCCGAGGAGATTTTAATAGATTTCATAATTATCTCATTTCATTATAGTTTGCAAAAAAAAAAACCAAACCAGAACAACGTAAAAAATTAGCAAGTTTGACTCCCCCATGTACACTATTTGAAGACAACTGACAAGACTCTGGTCAAGGAGTAATAAAAAAATTAAAAGAGAATGATTTTAGCCTTCTGTTGAAACAGGAGATAGTGGAAAAGAAAGTAATTAATAAATAAATATTAATTCATTACTAATTATTAAAAATACAAAAATATAAGCCTGCAAAAATATTGTATTAAATTGGAAATTCATTTCAAATAAATTACTTACTGTTATTTAGTTTAATTACCATGGCCAAGCATATTTTAAAGGTTCAAAGTGCTAAGAACTGCCAGGTCTGGCAGGATGGTGCTCAGTCACATCTGCTCCTGTAGGAAGTCGATCAGCCAGGGTTATTTCATGCACATGATATTTTCCTCTTCTTTCCAAAATAACTGGATAAAATAACACCTACTCTCAGAAGTTCTCAGTTGAAAATCAACTTGAAAGTTCCACCCCAAACCAGAACTATGAGTAGTGGAATAAATGGATATTTTGCCCATCTGATACCTAAAATGTTTTCTTCCCAAGCAGAAAATCTGTTCCTCTCCAAAGTTCAATGAAAAAAAAATTCCTTTCTTTCTTGGTGGGAGTCAAAATGAAGCCAAGAAAGTTTTGTGGTGGTTGTCTACCTGTGAATGCTTCAGCCTATGGATGGTGCCACCCTCCTTCACTTGTCATTTCAGTCATCATCATATATGTCAGGCTGGAAAAAGCTATTGAGAGGTGATTAATACTGGATATTAGACTGGGTAGATCCTACCTGGGATCAGCTGGCTTGAAAGAATATAAAGCAAGGTTGCTGCTGCTTTGCTTGTGTGCTCTCAGTGGACCCAGCTGGGAAATGATGCAAGAGTTAGAAAATTATTTAGCTGGGAACTAGATGGAAAAAACATGTTCTGATTGAACTGGTATTTCAGGACAGGTCTTACTGGCCAGCAAAGAGCAGATATGAGACAACTGGCTGGGTCTGACATATCACAGAATCACAGAATTACTAAGGCGGAAAAGACCTCTGAGATCATCAAGTCCAGCCTATGACCCAACACCACGACATCGGCTAAATCCTGCCACTCAGTGCAGCATCCAGTCTTGCCTTAAACACCTCCAGGGATGGCGACTCCACCACCTCCCTGGGCAGTGCATTCCAGTGTCTAATCACCCTTTCCATGAGGAAGTGCTTCCTAAGATCCAACCTCAACCTCCCCTGGAGCAGCTTCAGGCCCTGCCCTCTCATCCTGTCACTGGTTGCCT
>JAAGNO010026595.1:0-32630 GCA_033439905.1 Ceryle rudis | reverse complement strand
AGTACAGGGGCAGAATTACATCCCTAGACCTGCTGGCCACACTATTCCTGATACAAGCCAAGATGCCCTTGGCCTTCTGTGCCACCTGGGCAAATGTCACCATGTCAGGGTGTTCACAGCCCCCAAATCTTGTCCACTGCAGAACATTGAAAAATATATCTGATTATTAACAGGCGTCTGTTACCAGCTCCCGAGAGCATCCTCCCCTACATTTCTAAGCAACTTCAGGGGACACATCTGCACAGCGTTAAGTATCACGGGTGGCTGAACCAAGTCAGATCACAGTTACAAATTCTCTTCTGCTTTTGTGATTAAAATTATTAAGCAAAACAGACTACAGTTACAAGTTCTTTAAAAAGAACTGGATTATCCTAACATTTTTTTTTTCCTATTTATTTTTTTTCCTGACACTACGTCCACAGCAGGACTGCATTAAAGTATATCAAATACCGTAAGAAAAATTCAGCCCCTTTTAGGCATTTAACACACTGCAGGCAGCACAGAACAAAAATCTAACAATGTTGTTACCGAGTCATTCATTAGGAGAGATTGTCAGAGGGCATGATGCTCGAATGGGTATTGTCAAAAAATATCAGGGTTTAGATGTCAGTCTTGCAAAATCACAACTAACAAGCGAGCGGGTGATAGACCAATTTCCCATCTTCTGGGTGTCTGTGGTAGCGTGACTCTTGTAACAATAGCACCCATCTAACTGCTTTAGAAAAGAGATGAACTAAAGTCATGTAAATCCTCTTTTGTGACCCAGCCTCTGCTGGGTTAGGAGCGTCTTTTCTCAGTATAGCACCATCTTTCTCACACCACTACCTTCTTGAAAGGCATTTTGATCCCTATGCTCCATGAAGCACTGGGGACTGGGAGTCACATACCGTTTCTCAGGGCAGCCATGGTTTTTGCCCGTTTCCATCCCTCTGACAACCAGTGGAGCAGCTCAGCAATGCACAGGTTTTTTTAGAGAAGGCTGTTTGAAAATAGATTTTTTTTTTTTTAATTTATTTAGAATATGTAAACACTGGTTTTCATTCCAGAGCCCAAATAATTTCCCACCCCTCTGGTACTGTCAGTATAGTTTATGGATCTAATAGTTGACTATAGCAAAGTCACAAGTGAGACAATCTCCAGAAGTAACAAAAAACCCCCTTCCTTTCATTCCTCAGACTCTACAGGGAGAACGGGGTACAAATTTCATGTGCTGAGAAACGACTCGTACATTCCTGAGGTGCTATTGTACATATTAAACAGGAGAGCACTCCTCAGAGGCTGAAGCAACACCCAGATGAGAAGAATTTATGCGTCCAGAATCCTGCCTGGTTTGCAGAAAACAATGCTATTTATCAAATGGTATCTGAAGCACCTCTGCTGCTTTTTTTGGTGTGTATGTGTGTTAGTCTTTGTAACTCAAAATGAATTGCTATTAAAGAAAACTAATGAACACAAAGGAGTAACATTTGCAAAGTGGTTATTAATTGCTTCTCAGCTGATTGTGCCTTTAAAATAAACTCCTCTTGTATGCATACAATAAGCAAGGTCACCGAAGGGTTCTCTGATTGGAGAGTGGAGTGTGCAGAGTAGGGCTGAAGCTGCTCTTTATTCTTTACTGTAAGGCATAAAAAAATCCTGGAAGAATGACATGATGGCTGCTAAATTGTTTTTAAATCTTTCCAAGGCAATCAAGATTAGTATTTTGCAAAGCAGATGGGCTACAACTACTATAGGAATTTGTTCTCTAGTATGTCATATGCCTCAGTATTATTCTTAGTAGCATGATTTTCTCTACCTCGTTGATGGGAAAGTTTGCCTAAGAAAGCCCCTTGTTCACAAATATGAGCTAGTCCTTTTGTATAGTCAAAGGAATAAAGGTCTTCTGTTCTGAAAGCAGCCTGGTGTCCTATGCCTTCCTGATTTATTTGAAATATGACCCTGGAAAACATCTTTTATCGTTATAACTTCTCTCATCTTACTAGAAAAGGCACATAAAGAAATCGTGTGCACCCTCAGCGGGTTTGACAACGACACCAAGCTGTGTGGTGCAGTTGACACAGTGGAGGGAAGGGATGCCTTGAGGGATCCAGAGGGTCCTTCATAGGCTGAAGACGTGGGCCCATGCCAACCTCATGCAGTTCAACAAGGCCAAGTGCGAGGTCCTCCACCTGGGGCAGGGCTATCCCAAGCACAAATACAGGCTGGGTGACGAGTGGATTGAGAGCAGCCCTCCAGAGAAGGACTTGGGGTGCTGATTGATGAAGCACTGAACGTGAGCCGGCAAAGTGCACTGGAAGCCCAAAAAGCCAACCATATCCTGGGCTGCATCAAAAGCAGCGTGGCCAGCAGGTCAAAGGAGGGGATTCTGCCCCTCTACTCTGCTCTTGCGAGACCCCACCTGGAGCACAGTGTCCAGATCTGGAGCTCCCAGCATAAGAAGGACATGGATCTGTTGGAGTGGGTCCAGAGGAAGCCACGAAGATGATGAGGGGGCTGGAGCACCTCTGTTACGAGGACAGGCTGAGGGAGTTGGATCTGTTCAGCCTGGAGAAGAGAAGGCTCCGGGGACACCTTATAGCAGGCTTCTAGTACCTGAAGGGCGCCTACAGGAAAGCTGGGGAGGGACTGCTTACAAGGGCATGTGGCAATAGGATGAGGGGCAACGGTTTTAAACTAGAGAAAGGTAGACTTAGATGAGACATTAGGATGAAGTTCTTTACTATGAGGGTTGTGAGACACTGGAATAGGCTGCCCAGAGAAGGTGTGGATGCCTCATCCCTAGAAGTGTTTAAGACCAGGATGGTCTTAAACATCCAGCTGGATGAGGCTGTGAGTAACCCAGTCTGGTCTCTCTGCCCATGGCAGGGGGGTTGGAACTAGTTGGTCTTTAAGTGTCCTTCCAACTCAAGCCATTCTATGATTCTATGAAATGGGCCCTCATTTGCTTCTCTGGGTACTCTCAATTGTCTTGTAGTTTATAGGGATTCAGCATGGAAGGGGCAGATGGTAGGCCATACGTTCTGCTCCATCACAGAAGCCTGTATACAACAGAAAACATGTAAGACGGATACATTTACTACTTCTCCTAAGGTAAAGCACAGGAGCTGCAGTTGCTGCTGTAGACAATAATACATCCCAGTATCAGATCACAGCCCAGGAACTGGGGGCTACTAGTCAAAGAGGGTAAGGTTTGGCACTCGGAAGAACTCGTGGCTGCGGTACTGGAAGCTCAGGATGGAAAAGGGGAGACAAGGGACAGAGATAATGACATGGGCCATATCAGTAACACTGTCCTAGCTACTCAAAATGTTGCTATCTGAACAGCTTTTCCTTCCTGCTGGGTTAAACAGCGGGAGCCAAGAGAACATCACCACGTGCAGAGTTTCCAGAGAGAAGACAAATTCCCAGTGCCGATCCTGCCTCTGCCCAGCCTTTGAGGGACTCACCTGCAAGGCTCAAAATGACCCCACATGTTTTCTTGCAAATCTCACGCAGGATATGTCAAACTGACTGAAATCCCCCATGGTCTGGGCTGCTAGGGGCTGTCTACCTGCATCAGTCTCACTGGAATGAAAAACCACTTTTCAAATTGTCATTGCAGCAAAAGAAGTAACCTAAAACAAGACCGTAGTTTTATAGAACTGTCTTCTTTAACTCATTAACTTCTAAGTACAGTTAACAAAGTTATTATTTCATTGCCACTGTGATGTAAATATAGGGATTGTGTTCTCTTCACACAGTCTGACCTCTGATGTTGCTGTATCAATTTTGAATAGCAGAGGGCACCCTTCAGACTTTCAGATTATTAAGGACTCATACATACAGGTTATATATTGTAAGTCTTCACAGAATTTTTCTTGTTGCCACGTTGGAGCTGCACTTTTTTTGTGCTTATGGAATAAGCTTCCCCAGACTAACACTCACATTCCTCTACACAGCCAGTGGACATCGCAGGAGAACGTTGATTAGACAAACTCCTGCAGGCAAAGCACTAAATGCCTTGAAATCATTCATAAATACTTTCAAGGGTAGGAAGCTTTTTTTTAAAGCTTACCAGAACAAGGGATGAGAGTCCGCTCCGATTTCTAATCCTGGGTTTCTTCCTGGTATAAACAAAGTACAGCAGAATGAATAACTGGTGGTTGTTTATTAGTCATTGAAAAACTTTTGATCAAAACATCTATTTTTGCTAATCCAGCGGATAATTCTAAGGAAATTGTTGGTTTAGGGTGAGGGTTTTTTCCTGATATGTTCCACAATATGAACACAGATGAAGTATAACAGAAAATTGACTTATCCTAGAGGGACTATCAACTCATCCAGTCGTCAGTGTTCAGAAGACAGAGCTCCATCCTAGCACGTTTTAAAGATATCTTATCTTTAATTGTTATAGTCTGACAAGTTTGTGTCTGAAGATATCGAAACCCGTGTGCTGTGCAAAGAACCCCAAAATCCAGTCGAAACCACCACCAGGAGAAATACAGACAGGAATGAAACCTGAAGAATACTGGCAAATAGACTTTTCAGAATTACCCAGAAGAGCATTCCATCAATGCTCCAGTGATAGTGGGCAATTTCACCAGATGGCCAGAAGCCTTTCCTTGCCAAACCAACATTCTCTCAGATCAGTTTTTATTTTTCCAGACCGTTTTCCTGTTCTTGAAGCTAAAACAATCAATGGCAGTTACCAACTCTTACTTTCCCAGGGTGTTTTCCTCTTTCACCTTTCCAGATTATGGCTTGCTGTTACAGTCCTTGGTTTTGTGCTTATTGATAGCATCTCGAGCTGTCTCCCATTTCTAGGTACCCAGCTGCACTTCAAAGGTGCCGGCTGCACTTCTCACAGAAGTTTCTGGTTCCCAAGCCTTGTTCCCAGGCTGGCAGGCATTGTGTTTGTTGCTATTGCAGCAGACTTCTTCTGTTTAGTAGTTTTCCCCTAATGAACACGTTGCCTTTATGGCTATTCTCATCAAGGAAGGAAGTTGCATTTCTGAGAGAAGTCAGAAACTTGCAGTGTAATTTGATGTGACCAGCTCTAAATCTTGAAGCTGGTTGTGAAACTTCCCTAAGAAATTTTTGCAGTATTTTCTCTGTTATAATACAACTTGAAACCAATTTTTTCCCAGGTCCAGAACTGAGCTGGGACAGCAGGAGAGGGAGAGACCAATTCCCAGAGTTGTACTCGGGTAGCCTGGCTCCTATGCTAGGACATCCAACACCTAGTTTTTCTTTATTGTTTCTGAAACATTAGATTTGGATTAAAGACCAGAACCTTGATGTGGCTGCTCTCACTATATAAAAACATAATAATGTTTTTATATATATATATGTCAAAAAAACCTGGTGAGAGCTTCATTTGCATTTTCTGTCTTACATGCAATATGTTCTTCAGGCTGGGCAGAAGACAGCCAGGACATCAAACGAGGAACGAGGGCATCACGCAGGACCATCCCTTGGCACTCTGCATCTTAAATAAACACCGAAGTGTAACACAGTGAGTAAACATTGTACTGACCACAACTGTTCTCAGAGCTAAGATGCCTATTGCCTTCAAGCCTCAGCTTATTTTGAGATATTGTTACCAATTCCAGAATCTTGCAGAGAAGCTTCTGTACTCAATTTCTTAACATCATGATCTGCAAGTCATTTGCCAGAGTTTTCAAGGCTACGTGCACATGTATGGGATGGAAACACTGCTGGAAATCGTGCATTTCCAAAATGTGCTCACCACACAGCTGCTAGCAGAAGCCATGTAGATATTGATCTTGATGTGAAGTTCTGTGTCTGCCTTCCCATGATTTTCTGTTTCTCACTTTAGGGTTTTCCTTTTTCTCATTTGGGTTTTGGTGATGAACTGTAGTAACCACAGGCACTCTCTGCCTACCATTCACATGAGCATTAAGATTTCGAGTACATGTGTCCATAGAAAGACACAAATGAGAATATCATATATTCTTGCTTGGTCACAAAACATACCTTTGATAGCACGCCACAAAACTCCAAGTCTTAAGTGAAGCAAAGCAAACCTCTCACTATTTTATCCCTTACATTTTCTTAGACCTGTTCTCTGGAGAAAAAAAAAAGAAGATATAACTGGAGGTCAGAGATGGGCAGCTGGTGCTGCAAGAATACCACAGCTCTGGCCAGCATGCCTGGGGACGTGCACTGCAGTGACGTTGCAGGTAGCCTATAATGACAGGAGTATCGGCCATGCATCTTGCTGCTGTCAGGTACAAGACAAACACTAAGCAATGCCACTTCCAACAAAACCAAAACAACAGATGCCTACAGGCCACGAACAGACCATCTGGAGTGTCTCAGCATGCTGGCTTACGCGGTGCCAGTCTGAACGACAAGCCTGGACAGGAAACAATCCCCAGCATCCCAACCCCATTGTTTCCACAAATGGTGCTTCATTTCAGGTCCCAGCTTCTGCCAAAGTGACGCGAACCATGGCTGGAAAGATAAAATTGATGCTGGTTACATCATCCACACCACACCTGCTTCCAGTGTGCCTGTAGCCCAGAAATCCTCCCTGGCACCATGACCAGGAACCCCAGTTACAGGGCAGGACCCCAGTGCAGGGAAGCACTTTGGCCAATGTGAGGCAACTTGGCAGCTGTACCCCTGAAGCAAGGAGCAGACTCTGTTACAGGCACCGAGATAACCTACACTGGAATTACAGTGTGGTGCCTGGCAAAGTAGAAATTATCAGCTAGGGGATTATTTTTCTAATTTAAATTCTGACTTAGTTCACAGACTTCCACAGAAGAGAGCTCGTTCAAACGGTTTTGCCTTTACCTTTGCCATGTAAAGCAGCTCACTGAGTAATCACATGGCTGTACTGTAGCCATGTAACTCTGGATGTGCCCCAAGTCAGGAGGAACGTACAGCTCCTCTCACCATGTTTGGATTCAGCAGCTCCTGCAAACAAAATTTGGTTTAATTCATACGAATCACAACTAGCACCTCTTCCTACTCTGAATACTCCTGGAGGACTTAGTCATATCGTAGCAAATGTTACCCTGAAGACAAAATATCCTAACACGCTAGCACAAACAGATGCAGAAGCCAGCTATGAACAGCTGAGAACCAAGAGAGAGCATTTTCAGTTTAACATCCTGGTTTATCATGAATATTAACATGAATAACAATTCCAATGCAGGCATAGCTCTACAAACTCAAACCAGGCAACCGTGCTCAGAATCACTGGTTTTTTTTAACCAACTCAACACAATCTTAGCTTGACCATCTTGATGTTGCTCTGCTACACTGGTGGGCTCTTGAAAGGTCCTGTTCTGACATATCACATTCTCTCTGGGCGCTGCACTGAAGGGCTCTAGATGTCATTTCAGGAGGGAATGTATCCCACAGAACAAACATGCATTGTGTAATCGATGAAGAATTAGGGAAAGACTAAGTCTGCAGTGACTAGCAGCAAGCAGGAAGGTGCAGCATGAGTCTCATGACAGGGCTTGGTCTTTTCCTGTCATCTTAATACCACCCAGCATGTGAACAACAAGCTTCCTGATAAGCAGATCCAGCACCCTTGGAAGGTACTGGATGCAGGCAAGGGTCATTCTGTGACAGGAAAAAGACACAGTAGCTTCTTCCTCTGACGTGAACATTTCCTCAGCTTCTTTAATCCTACCTGTGCTCTTCATTTCCTCTTTAGCAGTTCCTTTGCTCTTACACCCTGGATGCTGACAACTTTACTTCTACCAAAAACTGCTGCAAGAAGAAAAACTTGAAATTTAGGGTCTGGACAGAAACCTTTCCTTGACTCATGGGCACCAATTTAAACTGTAATCTAAACCGGGTTACAAACATTTCATAACATGCCTTGCTGGTAGTGTTGCAGCTTGAGTCTAGCACTACTAAAACACTGCTTCCCCAGACCATAGGTCTGCTATGTTTCCCAAAGTCAGAAGCAGAAGTGAAGCAGAGGCTGAAGAAGTGTCTCCATGAGCGCTTCAGCATCTGAGGAGGTAGCAGCTGCAAATATGATGGTAGAGGCATTATTAATACACACAGAGAAATCTCTCACACAGGACACATCAAAAGCATCCAGCACTGTGACATAGAACAGCAACAAGGGAGAAGAGTTTTCAGCTCAAATAACACTTACCCAGCCACTCGTCAGTGAAGACTAAGCCTCCCCACTCCCACTTCATGATCTGCAAGCTCATACAGTCTTAAGAACTTAGAAATAAGCTCAGGGTGAACTTTAAATCTGCACCTCCAACCGGAACAGGAAAAAAAGTAGTGCTGGGTAATAAACATTTATCAAAGCCAAGAGGGAAGTAAGAAGGAAGATCTGTGAGTTGTGACACTCTTGGGACAGATGGAGTCCAGAAATTTTTTGCTTCCACTTTAAAGGAGCCGGTATGGGATGCAGGGTCTACGGGTATGTGTCATCCTTACTAAGACTCAACATTTCAAGACTTTGTCATCTTACCCAGTATTATTTCACATACCGGTTGTGTTTTTATACCTTCCATGTCAGATTCACTCTAAACATACAGAAGCATGCAGAAGAAAGTGCCACGGCTGTGCTTTCCACGTTGCATTTCTTCAATCACCACTTACCAGCTGCTCACCTGTAGTTCGAATACAGGGCAGGGAGCTTACAACTTAAATAACCGACCACAAAACTCAATTTAAAAGAGGCTATAAAACCAGCTACACAGCACAGCAAGATTTCAGTAACGATTTTCTTAACCATCATTCACAGCTGGGGTGTATCCCATCACTTACAGCTACAAAGCTTAGGTCAGATGCCATACTGACATTGGACCATCAAGAATGAAGAGTAATTTGCAATAGGAGATCAAATGTTAACAGTTCTAGCAGGAGCAGCAAAGCCATGGTGGATAAGACCTGACAGCATTCTCTGACTCCAGTGTATCACTCAGACTGAAAAGGTAGGTATTTGTTGTCAGTCCCAAATGACTTAATGTCATCTTTGCAGTGTTCTCCAAATGTTCTTTTTTGACCTGGTGTCTCTCTGTCCTGTGTCAGACTCCAAACTACATTGCCACTGCAGACCTGAAAAGTCACCCGTAGCCACCCACCTCTTTCATGTTGTATGCACATCTGAAAGGCATGCCTGTGATTTTCTCCCCTAGTTTCACCCGGCTAAAGACACCTATGTTGGCTAAAGCCAGCTCTTCCTCTACAGCCATTCCTTGTATCTAGCAGCTTTTAGAACCTTTAAACAGAAAAGCCAGCAGTACACAGAACAAGGCTTGCCAGCACACATTTTGGCTCCATACGGTAGTTAAAACTACACTACAAACCTTTGAAAGCTTTTCTGCACAGCTCTTTTAACCACCTCTCCAGAGGATAAGGACTTCGAGCCTTTTGACTTCATTTCTTTTTTGGAACAAGGTCCAAAAGTATGGAATTATTTTAACATGTTTAAGTCCAGTCATGGACTATACTAATTGTCTTGGTGATCTTTGCTTTCCTGGTACGTTTTGTACATGAGCCGTATTCAAAAGTCCTTGGATTACCCACAAACCGTATGAAATCCAGCCATTTTGCTAGGTGTTGAGTAACTCCATTACCCTCCACGGGATTGCTTGTGCCATGCAAAATAAGAGCTGTTGTATTTTTCTGTGTGATAAAAAATCAAGAATGGTTTTGATACGGTACTGAAGTCACTGTACGAGTGGTGGCAGCTCAGGCTAGCTTCACATGTACTCATACAGGATGGGAAGGAGTTCTGCAGGTGAGAACTGTAAGAAAGAGAGGAATTAAAATAAGCTTTCAAGGGTAAAATTAGAAAAAGAAAAAAAACCACCCAACCACCCAACAACAACCAAACAAACAAAAAAAAACAAACAAAAAACCCCAAACAAACAAAAAACCCACCAAACCAAACCAACCAAACCAGAACAAAACCACAAAGGGAATTACAGCATCCTGCACAGAAATATTTCCATGGGAGATGGAATTTGAGATACAATTGATATAATCCAAAACAATTTCAAATAAGAAAACAAAGACAGTAATCATTAACATTTGGAAAAAAAAAATACTGGATAGTAAGCTCTAGGCTGATAAGGACTCAAACATTTTCACCAAACTAGCAATTTAAAGTTTTGCAGATGAATTATCAGTTTTATACACTGAGGTGAAACCTACCAGTGGCCCAAAGGGTTAGTTAGAAAAAGCTCCACTGAAGCAGTATGG
This sequence comes from Ceryle rudis, assembly GCA_033439905.1. Taxonomy (NCBI): domain Eukaryota; kingdom Metazoa; phylum Chordata; class Aves; order Coraciiformes; family Cerylidae; genus Ceryle; species Ceryle rudis. The sequence goes on along the minus strand of JAAGNO010026595.1, from coordinate 22,433 downwards.
ATGTGGGAAAGAGAAACAGGAATATCTCAATTGTTCCAGTAGTTCAAAAGCAGCAACTTTAATCTGAGAGCTCAAAGCATAGTAGAAGACAGCACAGATATTACTGTTAACCTGAAATCAATTACATATGAAGCCTTTTTAATTGGATTCGTATCAACAGCTGCATCTAAACAAAACCAGCTGTACAGTCAAGTCCTCCTCTTGCATCACAGCATGAATTCTTAGTTGTAAGGTAGTCTACCATGTTGACATCCTTTATGAACCCATGTGAAGGCAGTAAAGTAATAAATAATAAGTAATGATATAATATTTAAAATTAATTAATATAAATAATACATGCTTCAAATCTGATAAATAAATAATAATAAAGTGACCCTGTAACAAGGATTTTTCTGACATCCGTCTGGTCTGACATCTGAGAAACTTCCCCTGCCTTAGCAAGAGCAACCACTGCAGTGAAGCACGACTGCTCCTTCTTATTAGGATGCCGCCTGAGAGAAGTTCGGACAGAAAGGGCTGCTCCAGCAGAGACAAATGTAGAGCAAAATATGCAGCATGATGGCAGCAGAGGAAAGTAAATCAGATCTAAAGAACTGGTGAAAAATTGGAAACGAGCTTGCGAGGTGAATGAGCTGGTAACTTCCTAGCTACGGCTATAACATGCTTTGTGTGAAGTTATGCTGACATGGGAACAGAACAGTAACACCCCTAAGGTAAAACACAAAGCTACAGAACTAAAACACCTCCTGCAGAAGGGGATGACGGGGAAGGATGTTTGAAAACAGGGCAAGAGGAAAACCCCAGGCCAACTTGTCTTTTTGTCATAGGTAAAAAAACCCGTTAAAGCATTCTGTGAGAATAACTAATGTGGAAAAAAATATCACTTTTATGTGTCTTGGAGAGTTTGAGGGGATTTGTTTGTGAATTAAGGCTATTTCTTGATGGTGCAGTGCCTGCTATAAATAATACCACAAGCTGTAGGAGGCAGCATAAACAAATGCACTTCCCATCCTCATGGCCCAACCACAGCCCTTATCAAAAAGCAATTCTGTGATCACAGAAGAGCAAGTAAGAGCACTGCAGTATCTCTCTTCAGCGTGTTTAAATGGGCTTCCTTCGCCACATGCCCACTGCAGCAGCAGAAAGATTTATGGAGGCCTAGAGAGTTCAAAAAGACTCATCTACACCCCAATCCTAGGGCATCGTTGTGTGGGAAGTAACCAGCTTGCTTCAAAGAAGCAGTAAACTCACGCTTCCAGCGATGGCAAATTGTCAGATAGAAGTACTGCAAATCAGAGAGGTGAGGCCAAGTGCAAAGTTCACTTTGCCAGTTCTGCAGGAGTTGTGGCTCCCCTGCTTCACGCTAAGTCAGCGGGGATTGACTGAATTGTGTAGATGGCCCTGCCGTCTTGGAGAAAATGTCAACATAATAATCAAAAGTAAAAAAAAAGAACCATTGAAAGTCCACATTTCTCCACAAAAGAACTGTGACATTTTTTCCCCAGGCCCTGAGTGGACTCGCTAAGAAGGAATTCACGCATTAGTCTACACTGATCCTGAAAATATAGACCCATAGAGACTGCCATGTAGAAAAGATTTCTATATAGGCTAATTTAATTAGCATAAAGTGTAGTTAAACTAGGCTAACTCCGCATGCGTAATGGTTTTCACGCCACTATAAAGCTTAATCTGATTTAGATTCAGTCACTTCCAAACCTCTATCAGCTAACCTGGGGAAAAATCAGTCAAGCCAGAATAAGAATGCTCGTCTTGAGGAGCAAGCCAATTTATAGAAGGAAATTAAATCTAGACCTTATAGCAAAAAAATGTCTTTCTGTGAGCAAATTCATAAGCAGGATCTTGGCACAGATTTACTCTCAGGGAAACTAAAGCAGATCTCGTGAAAGGTTGTGAGGTGCCCCAGCATCCTGAATTCCCACTGACGCCCTTGATCAGAGCGTTGGTAACAGGAACAAAACACGCAGATCTGTGTAAACCGGAGCGTTGCTCTCTGTGATGTAACAAGATAGGGAGCTTTGAGAACAGGGATGCATTTTCCACATTCTCTCTCCATCTAACAAAGCTCCCTATGAACCACTGTGCAGTATTCATCAGGTCTGCGGCAGCGCTGTGGACACCGCTCAGAGTTCTGAGATTGTATCTGTATCTGAAACACACCCACCTTTCACTGGCAAAACGTTTGAGAATAACCTGTTCCTGGGTGGGAGGTTTGAAGCAAGGAAGCAAGCGGGGTGGTTTATGAATAGTTTATTCACCAGAAAGAAAAAAAAACCCAACATAGTAGTGGCTGACTGGTAACTGTGAATGTGACCTAGATTTACCAAGTAGATTGGAACCTGTTTGCAAGTGAGGGAGGGAGAAGAGGATGGTACTATTTTAGCATTATGAAAAGAAGACGTTTCAATTTTTCAAGCCAGATTTACACCAACAGTGGTTATGGCCATCAAGCTGTATGACACCGTATGAAAAGTCCAAAAGCTAACTGATCTTTAATAAGAGCTAACACTCTTTAATAGAATTTGCAATGTTCTAAGTCCTGTATGAGCTAATATTACTTCTATGTCTGGATAGAAACATAGTTTCTATAAAGCCTAAGTGATCTAGGGAAAACAACCATTACATTCATGTTATTTTGCATTTAAAAGAGAAAAACTTAACATTGTCTTTGGAAGAAGACTAATAAATTTTGATGGAGACCAGAATCTAAGCTCCTTTTTACAGCCGTGTATGTTTAATATATAAAGGGAAGGTTGAAGACTTCCTTGGGGGTAAATACCCCCCCCTTCAGAAGAGCCGATTTTCAGTATCGCATCCCACCTCATTTTGGCCTTGTAGAATGTTGCAGGCCTTCAACTTGTTCTGAAATTATCAGGGAGTCAACTAAATGAAAGACTGAAACCTAATGAATATAACTGACCGCAATTAGCCTTTTGTGGGTCGCTGTGCCCTTCGACTTCAAACACGTGCAGGGGTGATGCTAATTGGAGGGATACTGAGTGAACACTCTTCACACAGAACAGTAAAACTGTTCCTTTAATGTGTGGTTTTGGTTTGGTTTGGTTACAAGAATCTTTATTGCTCAAAGTGCCAAAATAATTAGAGGAAAAAAAATGAAGGCACCGTCCACTTAGAAACCGCAGAAGTCAGATGAGAAAATTTGTTTCACAGACTGATTCTGCTTCTTTTGAAATGAAGAAAAAATATTCACAACTTCGAGCGCCTCTGGTTTTTCACAAAGTTTTTGCACGATCATTAAAATCCATGACCAAATATTTTCGGATCAACTTCCTCCAGCTCACGTTATAAAATATAAATATTGAACTTGCAAAAAAAACCTCTTTTTTTGATTTTTTTTTTTAATTAAAGAGACCTGCTCCTTTTCCAGGCAGACACTGAAGACATACAGGTGTATTTCCACTGGAACTTGAACTCTTCAGCTGTCCTAGGGCAAGCTGAATCTTGAGTTCATATTCAGTAGCTCACCGGACACAAGTTCATATCCTTCACATGATTACCGAAGTTATCTGTGTTGTTTATATGTGAGACCTTGAAGTAGCTCTGTTATCAGCACAGTAGTCACAAAATGCTACGTATCGTCACGCTTGTCATAGGGTAGCTAAGGATGTCCCGCTATCCAGATCCTCACTGCAGCAGTCACGTAGCAAGGGTGTCACCACAAAGATAAATCCAGTCTGTAGTCTGTTCTCACCGTAATCACGCAGCAATGCCACCGCGCACGCTTGTTCTCATCAGACGTCGTTTTTACTGTAGATCGACCTTTCTTACTTGGTGTAGTCTCAACATCTCCATACTGTTTTCACAGTAGCTGTTATAACACCACGGATCAGGGTCTCCCTCAGACCAAAATAATTAACCCAGCAATTAGCAACTCAAAAAGGAAGCACATGAACAAATGGCCTGCTCTGCTCGAAGGAATGGTTGGTTAAGGACCATCCCTGAGAAATTCGGGTGTGTGACAACATTTTCCTGAGAAGAGCACGGGATAATATGCCTTTTGTCTTGGAGGTGCTCACTTGACCCCACAGCTGCTAGAGGGTACACTCCACATGAAGATGTTTTATACACCCACAGATATGCAGGGATTTGTTTTGTTGTGTTGTTTTGTTTTTTAAATATGATAACCATTCTCCCATGGGAAACAAATATAAAGCACTCGAGAAATCCCAGGCATTTATTAGAACACTTAAAGGGCAAGAACACAACTCTCTTGAAGAGGTCCTTAGTGAACAGACAGGAAAATAGCCATTTTTATTACCTACTTCATCCACTTTTTCATACAGGGCTGTCCCCCATAGCATGTTCCCCAGGACATCTCTTTTGAACACCCAACTGATGCAGCTTCCTGGGACAGAAAGGATGGGGAGATGTTTCCAGAAACCCCCTTTGGGTGGGTTGACCCAGGCTGGGTGCCAGGTGCCCACCACGCTGCTTATCAAATGGACAAGGGAGAGAGAATAGAATGAAAGGTTCATGGGTGGAGATAAGGGCGGGGAGACATCACTCGCCAATTACCATCAAGGGCAAAACACTCAACTTGGGGAAATTAATTTAATTTATTGCCAGGCAAAACCAGAGTAGGATAATAAATAAAAACAAATCTTAAAACATCTTCCCGCACTCTCCCTTCTCGGCTTCACTCCTGGTTTTCTCTGCCTCCTGCCCCCTAGCAGCGCAGGGGGATGGGGGTGCGGGTTGCAGTCAGTTCATCACAGGCTGCCTCTGCCACTCCTTCCTCCTCAGGGGGAGGACTCCTCACACTCATCCCCGGCTACACCGTGAGTTCCCTCCAATGGGAGACAGCCCCCTGTGAACTTCTCCAGTATGAGTCCTTCCCACAGGCTGTAGTTCCTCATGAACTGCTCCAGCATGGGTCTCTTCCAAGGGGTATAGTCCTTCAGGAACAGATTGCTCCAGCGTGGGTCCCCCACAGGGTCACCGGTCCTGCCAGTAAACCTGCTCCAGAGTGGGGTCCTCTCTACACAGGGACACAGGTCCTGCCAGGAGCCTGCTCCAGCCCGGACTTCCCATGAAGTCACAGTCTCCTTTGGGCACATCTACCTGCTTCAGCATGGGTCCTCCACAGGCTGCAGGTGGGTATCTGCTCCACTGTTAACCTCCATGGGCTGCAGGGGGACAGCCGGCCCCACCATGGTTTCAATGTGGGCCACGGGGGACTCTCTGCTCCAGCATCTGGAGCACTTCCTCCCTCTCCTTCTTCACTGACCTTGGTGGCTGCAGGGCTGTTTCTCTCGCATACTCTCACACCTCTCTCTCAGCTGCTCTTGTGCAGTATTTTTAACCATTTAAATAATTAAAAATGTTATCACATGGGTGCTACCAGCATCACCAGTGGGCTCAGCTTTGATCAGTGGAAGGCCCATCTTGTAGCTGACTGGAACTATCTCTATCAGACATAGGGGAAGTTTCTGGCATCTTCTCACAGAAGCCACCCTCATAGCCCTCTCGCTTCCAAAACCTCGCCACACAAACTCAACATGCTCCTTTAACTCAAATTTCTTATTACATCTTCTACAGCTTCCTAAACCTACTTTGCTACCAAATGACCACTGGCAGAAGGATATCAACAGGTTGATTTAGTAATAATCATTATAATAGTTTGTTGTTTCTGGCATGGAGGAGAGATACACAACGTGTTCAAAAAAACCACAGGGATCCCTCCCAAGATACGCACCTCATTCTGAGATTGCAAAGTGTCTAGAAAGGGCAAACTCAAAAACTTCACCTTTACCAACATGTGAAAGGGTCCTTCAGAGTATAGTGTAATCCATCACTAGACTGTGCACATCAACACCAGCAACGCTAGCGTAGAGTTCAGGCACCACTAGCTCAGGCACCTGCAATACTGCATGGCCATTGCTGGTCTTTATAGCTACTTGCAGGGCCTGGATCAGGTCTGTTGGAGAAGGCCGTTTCGTTGCATTCCACTGCCAGCAGGACTTCATGATGCTGTACCTGTAAGATGGAGAAGCAGGGAAGCACTGGGAATGAGAAGTACCAAGGCAAAGTTACACTACAGTCAAGTCGTCTCATTTAAAATGCTGAGACCTCCTCTTTTTCTGCTTCATATCAGGTTCTTTTCAATGACCCTCTGAAATGTGCAACCACATAGTAATGTGTGGGGACAAAGGCATGCAGCTGTTTGCCAGGATGTCAACTGAGAGCATGGGAAAAGGCAAAAAAGATTGTTGAGTATCCCCTTTTGAAACAGCATCATGGAAGAAAAAGCCTCCGAATATGAAAAGAAACTGGGCCTTTGCAAAAGGAAATGTAACCTCTTAGATCTTCCCCGCGGATGCTTTGTTCATTTCAGGGAGAATCACGCAACTTAGAGGACAAAGATACTCTAGAACAGTTCTGCACCTTGCAGGGAAGCAGTGGACCAACAAAATGCAAGGGCAGACAAGGAAACAGAAACAAGGGAAAATTTCAAAAGCAGGAGAGAAAGGTTTTGGCCATCAAGGTTTCATGCAGCAGAATCCAGCAAGGAGATGTGGCAGACATGTGAGAACAAGTCTCCTCGGCCAACAGGTTACTGTTTTGTATGGTCTAGACTTCGAGATCTTCTGTTAAGATTTAGTTTTGTATCTCTCACTTCCATTTAGCTCTGCAGCTCTGAAGTGCAATTGTCCATAAAGTGGCTTACATGGCTTGCTGGCAGGTTGAGGGCTGCTTCATAATGTTCTGTCTCTGCAGGTATGATAAGATGTCAGAAGGTGGCACCTCAGGATATGGTGGAGCACCTGGAAGGGCAAAAGGAACAACAAGAAAAAAACTATAAGGTAACGGTTGCCAATAGCAGGTGAGAATGCCTTTCCTCCCTACCAAAAATCCCTTTTCCTACCACAGTTCACACTTCAGAAAGTCTAAAAGGAATTGTCAAGACTTTACAGGTTGGAAAAAGCAGGATGCTTATTTAAATGGTCCAACTTTACGCTCTAAAATTTGAGATTTTGGGTCTTCTCAGTTTGCTACTTCCTTACATGTTATCATGAAATCTTCTTACCTAACGTAATCATTTCATACAGTAGAATTCCAAAAGACCATCTGCAAGAAAAGAAATGAAAGCAATGTTCAGTTTCCATTCTAGCTAGCTAGCTTAAATATAGACAAACAACTAGGCATGACCTCGGAAACGAGAGGAGAAGGCATGAGCTATAAGGTGGAGCATTATGCCGAGACTAGATATGCCTTACTGTGAACTTCAGGACATGAAATGATACATTAAGGAGGGAAAGAGAGAGGCCTGACAGACAGATGAACTTCTAGCCTGGAAATTAAATCATACATGTCTGCCTTGATGCTGAGGGGTTTCTTCAGGAGCTGCTCTGGTGCCTGCCACTTGACTGGCACACTCTGTGTGACTGAGTTGGCACTGTATGTGTGAGTTTCATAGGCCAGACCCAAACCACAGAGCTTAGCTGTGAAGTTGTGATGAAGGAGGACATTCCTGGCAGCAATGTCACCATGGCACAACTTCTTCTGTTCAAGGTAAGCCTGGAAAGTTGGAAAATAAAGAGATTGTGAACATTTTGAAATTAATTTTAATTAATATAAATGTTCACTTAGTTTAGGCCTGTGGAAATAGAGGTGTATCCTCACCACAGTAATGCAAACACAATTGGCTCAGTTGTAATAACGCACATCCTCAGTGCTTAGGCCAAGAAGACTTAGGCCACCGTGCAAAAATATGTTGCAATGAAGCAAGAAGCTAAAAATGTGGCAAATGGAAGCAGACTTACCAGAGCTGCTGCAACCTGCTGTCCAACTTCATATACTTGCCTCTCGGTGAGGTCATAGGGAATACCATCCATTGTCATTAGATCCTAGAGACAAATGAGCAGACCTTGGTTCAAACAAATGCCATAACTGCCGGGTCCTGGGGCGTGTGTTCTTCTAATCTAATAAAATGAATAGTATCTAATCTTATGCTCCTCCAGCTAATTTCACAGTTGACTGAAATATAAGGGTATATGGATGGGTGATGTTGAGGGATGGATGGTGCGCTGGGTAAGACAAGTCCACTAAGAGACAACTGCTGGGTAAATTGAAGGGTGGAGAAAAGGTTAACAGATTAGACAGAAATGGGCAGAGTGCCAGTGGAGAATTGCAACCTATACGGATGAATGAAAGATGTATTCTAAATTAGAATGATGAGTGGAAAAGCACATTTGTAACATACAAATGGTTATCCGGTGTGAGACTAACAGTCCATCTCTGCTACTACCCTGCCTGTAACAGTGACCCTGGATGAATGCCCGGATGACAGAAAGAGAATAAGTGAAGCACACAACGCTTTTCCTGGGTCGTTTTCCAGACCCAAAGTATTTCCAATTTAAGGACTTCCTGAGATGGTTATGATTTCAACATGTTCAGTAACCTTTGAAAGGTTACCTGCCATGATTGTATTCAGTCTTGCCTCGAACCCGTGTGAAACGTCAGTATCTACAGCAATCAGTGACAAGGAATTAGTCAACTCCCCACTTCATGAAAAAACATCTCCATTTGTTTGTTTTGAACATGGCATTTGCTACCTTTATTTGCTACCACCTCTAGCTGAACAAGACAGCAAGCAATATCTTTGCCTTTAGTGTTCCAGATGCAGGAGAAGGATGGATTGATGTATTGACATGGTGGAGTTTTGTTTCTGTGCCTTTCTTAATAACGGTTTGGTTAATATTTGGTTTCTTTTTTGGCTTGAGATAACATTTTCATCAGACTGTGTATTTTCATACACAGCCCTGTGATTTTACTCCTCATCAGAAATGGGCAGATAGGAGGCCGTTGTTACGTATGTGAAGCTAAGATTGCTTTTCTACAAGTGCATAATTTCATTTTTAACTATGATGAATTTTATCTGTTCTTTTTATTGGCCAGTCTCTCAATCTTGGAACATCCTCCTGCAATTCCTCAGTCAATTAGTTATCATTCAGTGACCTTCTCCCTGGTTTTCTAACCTGTTCTGCTTTCTTAAAAACATTTGGAATGAGACATTATTTAGAAATTCAGGTGACTCTATCAACTCTCACTCTTATTCCAGTGCCTGCTACACCCTTCAAGGAACTCAGATGGTCTGCAGTAAGACTTAGCGTTACAAAAGTATGTCAACTTCTCAGAACTATATCGTATCGATCAAGATATCCATTAATTTTATTCCAGTTTAGATTGTGTAGAGCTTCTTTGGGCATGGAAATAGTTTAGACTGATATAGAGGGATGCACAGAGGTTAAAAGAATCATCTGTGACTTATGGACTATGACCCATTGCTAGACACGTACCTAAGAAATTTAAGAAGATACTCTATCATGACTTCTTTTGACTCACCCTCCGACATGTCCATAGAAATGTCAACAGGTCACCAAGAGACACATCTTCCATGATCATATAAAGTGGAATCTGGTCTACACAGCATCCGAGCAATTCAACCAGGTTCTCATGATGGCCAAGATTTTGATGAAATTTAATCCTTCCCAGGAAATCCTTTACTTCCTGAGGACTAGTCAGGTCTGAAAGAAAAACAAACAAACAAGCCACAAACCAACCAACCAAACCAACCAACCCCAAAACACCACCAACAATGACAAAACTAAACAGAGGAAGCAAAGAACAGGCTGAGTAGCTTAAAATCAACAGGAACAGCGATCTTCTTTAGTCCTATCAAGACACTCTTACCAAAACACCACTCTGACCACCTAATGTGGTAACTGAACACAGCTTGTTCTTGCCCAGTAATGACTGCAAAGTTCTGCCCAGCATCGTGTCTCTGACATCGGTCTGTACCAAAGTGGATCCCGGCCATGCGCCTTACCTTCTAAGGCCTTCAACACCACAGTCTTAGTCTTCCCAGGGTTCCCAGTTTCCAGCTGTGCTCGGTAGATGCCTCCATAGCGGCCATGTGTTACCAGCTGCAAGGTGTCTGGTGAGAGTTTCTCTCGTGCTATCGCCAGTTCTTTTAGAGTCAAGGACGCAGAATTTAGCAGGCTCCCTACAGATGTCTCGCTCAGCTGGATATAGCGGTTCTCCATTGAGCTGGGTTCCTCTTGATTCTTGCCATTCACTGACAAAAGCAAATACACGATGCACAAAACCAGACAGATTAACTCTTGCAGTAGGTGGCAATGCCCGTCCTTCCATACTCATCATTTTTGCCCCATACTGTTCTGGAAATCCAGATAAAGTGAGGAACTGTTATTGCACCTTACTTATCCTGGCCCTTGAGTTTATCTCCCACTCTATTTCTTGAAAAGGCAGAAGCAGTCTGGAGATCTCTACTATATGTAAACTTTCTAGATAAGGTGCATTTGTACTTGATTCCCACGTACCGAAGCAATGACCACTTTCTTTTATTACCAGCTACCAGCTGTTAACAAAAGCAACATGCACAAGGTGTTCCCACAAAGGCCTTATCTTTGCTCTCAGTTATTTCCCTTAATATAGGCTGAAGAGGCTTTTTCATCTACAAGCCTAAAATGAGTTCAGAACTGAATGTTCATTTCCACCCAGCAACATGTGCTTGCAATACCAACAAACCTTTCCCTACCCCTTCACCAGTGCCCGTTCTATTTCCTGTTGTCTCCGTAGGAAGTGGGAGACAGCAGCTTGAAATTAAATCTCTTAAATGGAAGTGTAGAAAATGGATTAACAAGGTAGGAGCTACATCAAAATGACTGGTATTCGTAATCACCCCAGTGAAACTCTCCTTGCAGTAGCCTCTAGATAGCTGTTATATAAATACACTTTGCAACTCTCAAGTGATGCTACCAGAGTAGGTTAAACAGTCTGTATGGCTTTAGGTTTTCTCAGATCATTCTGTACTACAGATTCCACTATGACTACTGCAAGTGGGGTAAACAAGGGTTCCCAGTTTTTCTAAGGTTCACTGGATTGCTGAATACTACTCAGGGTCTTCACAGATGCTATTGCTTGGCTGTTGCTCAAGCAACAGTGACTTCTGGCCACTGAAACCAACTGAGGAAAGACCTCTGGTTGAAAAGAACTTCTTTTTTACCTTGGTGTCCAGATGATGATGACTGCTGCTGCTTCGCTCGCAAGCCTCGACAGTGGAGCCAAAGGATCACAGTCAGCAGGATGACAAAAAAACCCACAAGGAGAACCGGGACAACAATCACTTCAGTCTGATATTCACGCACAACTATCAGCGGGAAAAGAAAACAGGAAAGTAAGGAATAAGCAGCACTGCCTGATGCACACTAGTTCTGCATAACAAAGGAGTAATAACACCTTTCGGTAACTTTCAACCCCAAAAGCATACGTATCTATCCTCTACTCCTTGAAATAGCAACTGAACACATTGCCAGTGCTGCCACCCTGTTTTTCAGAGGTGTTGAGTATCTAAAACATATGAAACCACTGGGACTTCCACACCGAAGGTCACTTATTTAAACGCCTTGATACAGAGGCTAAGCGTAGCCACGCGTAAGCCACGTGTAAGTATCACCTACCAGTGAAACAGAACTGGCCCTGGCAGAGGGATAGCAGGAAGACGGGAGGAGATGGACATTGTTATGTCATCACAACTACGCGTGCAATTACAGCTTTAGCTCCTTCCCTTAACATTATTAGGAGCATTCGAAAGAAAATGGGGCGTGGTAAACTGGTTTGGAATTTGACCCGAAGAAACTGCAATTAACAAGGTTGTTACAGGTAACTAACTCTCTTCTCACCACTCTCCCCAAATTTGGAGGTGCTGCTATTTTTGCATAGGCCAAGACCACATTTCAGTTCCCAAAGGTGACAGAAAAAAAATACGACATCAAAATCTCACAAGACCGGTCCTTAGAGAAGCTGCAGAGAATCTTTAATGACTATTTTATGTCTCATTTAATGTAGAAATACTCTAAACCAGCTAAAACTACGTGAGATGAATCCCACCATAAAGGCTGCATCCCCTCAGAAGTTTCTCCCCCGAGACACAATGCAGGGAAAGCTCAGGGAAAGCTTCTGTCTGGGCTGGGATGCAGATGGAGGTGGGGAAAGGCCTTGGCCCACTTTTCGGTAAAGCTGGACTTCCTGCTCAGCACGTGAAAGCTGATTACTTAAAGGAATCTGTGAACCTTACCACATAGCTTGTCATTGCTGTTGCATTCCAGTAGCATGCGTGCGAATCTTTTTACATCCCCTGCCATGTTCAGTCACAAGGAAGTGGATCTCCAATCTGTCTTCTGCACGGACACGAAGAATATTAATGAAATTTATTAGGAGAAAAGGATGACTTGTGAAGCAACAAGTGAGCTGAATTACGGAGCTTTCTACCCCTTCTGAGCAGTGGGTGTGTAAAGAAGCAGCACTGGGACTTCAAGGCTTAGAGAATGAGGCAGGACATCCACTGTCAAACCCTGTGAACGGCAGACTGCACGGCCAGAGAGAATTCAAGGAAAATTTAACAAAGTTAAAAAAAATGAAGAAAACCCAATGTGGTGAATAGTGATGACCGACAGAAAGGCAAGGCGTCTACATTTAGGCACTGTTTCTTATAAGTACTGCTAAAAATTAACAGCTTCACAAACAGTACCATCCAGCACATTTTGTAGGCATTGGGACTTTCATCCTCTAAGTACTTTATTTCAGTTGAGTTCAAGGCAATTAGCCTCCATGGCAAATGTTAACGATAATATATGGCATTCTTACTGATAGGAATATGCTTTTATGGAAGTTAGTGATGGATGAAACATTAACCAGAGTTTGTTCTCACGCTTCAAATGAATGGGTGAGATTATGCTTTATCAGTTGCACAACAGGGAAAGAGGAAAATGGAATATATCTGCATTTTAAGGTATCACAAAAGGTTTGTTTCAGATTTTATTTCCTTTGTTAGCAAATTCACCTCGTTTCAGGGTACGGCTACAAAATTAATCCAGTCAAAGGAGCGACAATACAGCAACAACACCAAGCTTTTCAGGCACGTGCTGAAAGTAAGCACGCGAAGTCCACCTGCCTTGGCTATAACACACATTTACACACGAGTACATGGGTATCACCATAAGAGGAACAGTCCTGGCGTCTCTCAGATACACACAGACGGGAAAGACACGTGATCAGACATGACAGCATTACAGAAAATAGACTTTGGGACCGTTAGCCAGCAATTACGTTGTATCATCCGAGTCATAAATAGTCCAAGCTCCATCTTAGCACTAGCTAATGGCTTTCCTTTGTACAAGGAGCACTTCCATTTAAATGATGTGCATACATAGGCACAGAAAAGCACGCACAGACCAACCTGTACTTTCAAAACCAACATTCCAAAAGCGTGCTCACACAGTCACAAAGATCCATGGAAAAAAAAAGCTTTGACACAGCAACCATGTCTACACTGGTTCCCTGTCATCATCCTTTATGCGCCTCCCGTCAGTGGTACCGGTGGGTGGCACCCGTGTTTTCTAACCATACTCAGGGCAAAACTATGGGATCCAGGAATAAAAACCTTGGCAGCCATTGGCTCTTTGTTTGCACTGGCACTCCCATTTGTTGCTGGTTTTGGAACCATGCAGGTGTTACCACTGGAAAAGTTTGGTTAGACAAAGTCATTTACACTCCATATGTCTATCTTGCAAAATTCAGGAAGCAGGAAAAGTTACACTTAATAATTCTGAAGTGCTTTCTAGTGCTACTTTCCACGCCAAGACCAAATGAAGTCTCATACTTAGCTCTTTCTGTACCTTACTTGTCTAACAGTAACATTACTGCAGTTCCTGCGTTTCCATCCTCCCAAGAATGGCAACTCGGAACTCCCCAGATCTCACGTTAGACATTTAATACTTTTTTTTTCAGTGTACCAGAAGGGGACACATGGAATTTAGGTGCATAGTCAGCACCTAGCAGAAAGCATATTGATACTGCTCAACCACTTTCTTTTTTTTTTCATTATATGAAGACAGTTTACCAGTACCAAGCCAGGAAGAAGGGGACAAAAATACCTTAAGAGGTTCAAATCTTGTACCTCACTGCCATTCTGATGGTCCTTGTCCGTGTGCTACGCTGTACCAAGCCTAGTGCTGTCTAGATCATGAGCACAGAATATACACTGAATTACTTCCATTTAGCAGAGAAAGCAAATGAGCTCTTCTAGAACAAGTTTTTCAACAGGACGGACTGAAAGGGAGCAATAAGGGGCTCTGAAAGTCTTTGTAAATGAGTTTGAAAAGGTACTTGTCCCCCTGACTAGAGCTCAGGAGGAACAGGATTTCCACTAAACGGATCTGGAGAGATGGGGGAGCTTTAGCTGGGGCAGAGGGAAATGAATGTGGATCTTATGAATCTTTACAAATATCTGCAGGGCGGGTGTCAAGTAGAATGGGCCAGTCTCTTGTCAGTGGTGCCCTGGGACAGGACGAGGGGTAATGGTGGCAAGAGGAAACACAGGAAGTTCCACCTCAGCATGAGGAAAAACTGCTTTGTTGTGAGGGTGACAGACCCTGGAACAGGCTGCCCAGGGAGGTTGTGGAGTCTCCTTCTCTGGTGACTTTTGAGACCTGTCTGGATCTGTTCCTGAGTGGCCTGCCCTGGGTGACCCTGCTCTGATCTCCAGAGGTCCCTTCCAACCCCTGCCATTCCATGATCCTATGAATCAAGGCAGATACAGTGGCCTGGAGTGCAATGCTCAGTGTATTATTAACAACATTCAGATCCTACACAGTTCCAAGCAGACTGCAACAACCATGGCAGTCAAGCCCTTCTTTGATTAAACCTGAATCCAAAGCCCCATGCCCAAGCTAAATATACCACGAGGACCACGATATCTAGAAACAGCTGCCCTTAGACGAGGAGAGAGATACAAGGCAAAACCTTAGCAGAACCTGACCTACAGTCACCAGCAAACTGCTGCTAGCAGCCTACTTGGTGAATGGCGCGTGGTGCAGGTGAATTAACTGCTATATCTGCCCGACGCTGACAATGACTGCTCCTCCGGGCACGCTGGCCGACAGGATAAACACTGGGGAAAAAAATGGTGCTTTGTTTTCAGCCGTGTTTGTTTGCCAAGCTGTTCTGCTGCCCCGGCAATTTAGACAAAGCACAGAGGGTAAGACAGGGAGAGGAATAAGCGGCTGAAGGATGGCAGTTGTGGGGGCCGATTAAAGCAGTTTAGGAAGCCCCAATATTGAATGTGAATATGGTTTTGAGAAGGCGGCTGAGCTGAATTAAGCACTCCCCAATGCCAAAAGAAGGGACTATCTTTTCTCTCTGCTCTCTTCCCACTTGTTTTGCTCCCAGTAAACCAATTTGCACCCGGTAAACCAATTCAAACCACTAACCCAGCAGGAAATATTCACCGTTCTTTTGCCACGGTAATTTCCTGCCATTTTAGTGAGTGGTATTAATTCACCAAGCAATTCACCAAGTGCCAAAGCAGGCTGGAAGGAAGTGGCTGGAGCACGCATGCAGAAGCAAGAGCAGGATAAATGGATCTCCTGCCACCCAGGGTGGTGAATGGCTAATTTGCCTAAAGCTGTGTTGTGAGACCATTCCCCGTGTCAGCACAGATCCACCGGCACTGCATGCCAGCGTAAGCCCTGCTATGATTTTTCCAGTCCACTGTCATTCATTCTCACATCTAGAGCGTCCCCTGAGCACTAGCACAACCGTTCGCACGGCAGTGTGGTAAACTGGATCGGAGAGCAATCAGCCCTAAAATAATCCATCCTCTCTTGCATTTGATGAACTTCAATTTCTCACTGGGCCCTATTTATGCAATTTAAAATGCCAGGACGTAAGAGTCAATAAACCTCTGAGTGACAAACGTTGGGGTGAAGACTACAAAACAAAGTCTTATGTGTTCATAGAGTGTGTGGGAATAGGCGTTTTGAGAACTGCACATCCAGAAGCAGCCCGCTGCTTGCTCCTGCCATGTTGGGGAAAATGTTGTGCATATTCACAGTAAAGACACAGTTTTACCAGTGACGGTGTCCGACTTGGGAACAAACATCCGTTCCCATCATCAGTGCAAGCCCTCGAGTACTGATCAGCTATTCTATCTAAAGAAACAGCTGAATAAATTAATTATATCTAACAAAAACACAGGCTAAGATGTGGTTGGGTCCTCATAAGACCTTCTAAACTGCGCTATGAGCTGATACGGAATTAACGTAGCTATTTCTCCAGACTTCCTGGTCTGCATAAGCCACGCACCACTTTATTATCCAAACATTCTTACGGGTGTCTTCCATGCACTAACTGAGAGGACCAGCTGTAGTATGACTACGGGCATGTAGAGAACAGCTGAGTAGTTACTTACTTCAGTCCACCCATATTGCCTGACTCGCTATGCAAAATAAATTTTAACCGTGATGCCTTCTACTTAATTTCCTACACTGGCAGGAACACCTCTCAAGCTTTTCCAGTCAGCATTTCTGTGTTTTTATTATTTTCCTCCTTTGAACAAGGCTCAGGCAACTGTTATGCACAAGCAGGCTGCCCTGGCTTGCAGCTGAAAGGGAGGGGAGCTTCCAGGGAACTGCAGGAGCCAAAATGACAGTGAAACCACGACGTGTGGGCTTGGGACAGATGAGCAGCAGTGGACACTGAATGCAAGAGAAGAGGAAAATCACCATGGAAAAGCAAACAGTGAAATTGAAATTTCTTCCCCTGCAATGTCCACCATTTTACTAAAAGCAGTGTCCAAAACAAATAAAAAACAAGTCCCACGGGTTTCGAGCCTAACGACTTAGTGCCGTAAGAACGGGCGTCTGCAAATAGCTATGTATTTTTTAGACCAGATACTCTGTCTCTTCTGCTTTCAAAAGACCTTACTGGCTATTTCCAACAGCCTGGCAGATCATGACATAGAACCATAGAATGGTAGGGGCTGGAAGGGACCTCCAGAGATCACCAAATCCAACCCCCCTGCCAGAGCAGGATCACCCAGGGCAGGCCACACAGGACAGCTGGGTTTTGAAAGTCTCCAGTGAAGGAGACTCCACAACCTCCCTGGGCAGCCTGTTCCAGTGCTCTGTCACCCTCACAGCAAATAAGTTTCTCCTCCTGTTGACATCTTCGCAAGGTTTCCCTGGCCCATCAAGTCATCCCACCTCTCACCAGAAGGCACCTGTGGGTTACCAAGCAGCATCTCCAACTGTGCGGAACGCAAAATTCCGACCAGTCAACCCAGGTTATAATATAGCAGAGCCACCTCACTTCTGTCCTAAACAAGAATTACTGATAATTTCCTGAAGCTTGCTCTACCGGCTGTTAATAATGCCTCAGCTATAAAGGTTTGGTACTCTAACTCACTTTTGCAACAGCTGGTAGCTCTAACACCCTGTAACAAAACAAAGTGTTCCAAAAAATTATGTACAGTGACTCGAGGTTTTTCTCTTGGTCCAAAATTAGAAGCAGTACCTGAACATCATACCCGGGCTACCTGCTACCGAAGCATATTAAAGGAGTGTAAGAAAAACAGGCTGACCACTTCTGAAAAGCTAGACCATGGAGAAAACAGCAAATAATGAGACCCATGCTGCTATTTGAGCAGGGGACTTACTTAGGACAAACTTGGCTCCTTTTCAAGGGAGCAGAAAAATTAGGCCAAGTCAGCAGTAACTACTGCACTGAAATAAGACAGGAGGAGTCTGCACTGCTGTGGTTTTATGCTAACAAGCTTAGTCCAAACTGGCACCACCTCAGTGGAGATATACAAGTTCTCATGATGCTATGTTTTGCTTAAGAACATCTCACAAAAATCAATTTATTTGTGCAGTGCGAGCAAGTACAGAAGTGTGAAACGATACAGAAACTGAACGGTGATTAAGGGCCTGCTACAGTTTCTGAAAAATTAACATGTATCTTGATCACATTTCCCCTGAATTAAGGCCACAAAAACTAATTCCCCACGTGTAATCTGCAAAATAAAATTTAAAATAATCATAATAATGATAATTAAAAAAAAAAAAAAGGAAGGAATACATATTAAACTGAAGCCCTTAGTGAGCAGGCTGTTTGGAATATAAAAAGTCTATAGAGGCCAAAGTCTCAACAGCACGCTCCTACTTATGACTTCCTTTTGTCAAGTCAAAATCACCCACTGCTTTTGAAAACACTGGCCTTTCTGTCCCTCTCTTACCGACTGGCTTCTGATTTTGGCAGTAACTGCCAGTCCTAAGTCTGTATCAAACCCCAGCGCAAACTCAATACAGATATTCTGCAAAACTGTGGCAGCAAAAGCTGTGACAGGACGTGAGAAGAATGAGGTTTTCAAAAGACCACGCGTACGCGTAGCGCTTGTAAAAAAAAACACGGCGCGATAAAAATACTGCGCGGTAGCACATTCAGCAATGGAATGTGAATCTGCTTTCATAAATGCACTGCCACGAGGAAACTGAGCCAGAGCTCTGCACGCAACTTTAGATTTCACAGTTTCCCAACTTTAAGGTGTTTCTTGGTGCATTTAACAGAGATATCGTTTATAATTGGATCGGTAGCTCACACACGCACACAGACAGATACGTGCAAACAGGTAAACGCAGAAAAATCTAGATACCTGCACCACTTTAGACTACAGTTAGCTTCCTTACAATCAAGCAACAGTGATGGAAATCAAATGCTAATTAGTTCTGAATCCAGCCCTAGGCATGTATTACTCAATCAAACACTGAGCATATTTATACACGCACACGTAGCATCACTCTGCGTGAACTGAGACTAATTTTATACAACACTTAATCCCTTTGTTCTTCTCTTCCTGTTTAAAAAATGCCTAGAAGTGATTTTGATTAAACGAATCTGCACGTAGAGGACATACCTCTTTTTTTATTTGGGGTTTTTTTTCGGTGAAACCCCAGTACCATTACGATTACTGTAAGTAACTTCAGTACGAGCAGCAGGTACGTGCATAAATGTATATATGTACATACACAGACACAGAGATTTTACAGTGCAGCTGTATCTTAGTTCAGGTCACATTTATGCTAATAAAAATCTTTTTTTAAAAAAAAAAGGATAAATATTCATTAGCTAATCTTCCAGCAGTGTTTTCTCTCACTTACCTGAATTACACCACTTCTCTCGCCCTGCAGTAAGTCTTTCCCCGAAGCTCACCTGCTGCAGGTTCCCAGTTTGTCTGAGGCCACTCCTGATAATGCTGACGGTTACCTCGTGTGGTTGCAATTCTTATGACTAAGCTCCTTCTCACTGATTTTCCTACCCCAGACCTGCCCAGCTTCACTTCTTTTCTCCTCAAGGTCTTCTCATCTGTCTCCCCAGGGAGATCACTTGAGTGTACTTCCAACACGTGAGCTGACAGGTAGGCACACACTTGTAAAACGGGTCTGCCTGGCTTCCATGCATCAGTTGCTCACTCACTGATGACAAGAGACAGGCAAAGCAAAGAGTCCTCAGATGGGGAACCGGAGAGTAATTTGAAAGGCTGGCAAACGCAGATCAAGAGGGATAGGCTAACGTAATAAACAGAAATCATACCCTTCGGATTACAGGTTCACATTCAGAAAAGATGGGTTCTTGGAAAGACAAATTTGCACAAACCCCCTAGGACTCCGGATGCTGACAAAGCTTTTTATCACAAACATAATCAGCAAACGAAGAAAGAGAGAAAAGATTAATAATGCCAAGCCACGCTACAACAGACAGCAGCAATGCAGGCTTTTTTCACATTCTGCCTTGCTCATCTGCATCCCTGTCCATGCATTCTGCCAGTATTTTCCAGCCCTGACATCAGTTCGCCCCCTCCCTTTCCTCCCACCAGTCCAGCCCAGAGCTCCCACACAGCCCTGGGAATGACCAACACTTACCAACCCCCTTCAAAATCCATCCTGAGCTCCCCAAACAAACTGGATATTCCTGAACTTGCCCTGTGATCTTCTCCTGCTATAATGCCCTTAGGGTCATAGCTGAGCTCGGCAGAGCTGTGTGGCACCCGAGTCCCTTAGCATTTTAGTGCTGGGGACCCTCTTTCCACCCAACCCATCTATACAAGTCCCAGCTGTTGGCCTCCACCCCCCCATCACTGAAAAATCTTGTGCTAAGAGCTTCAGATTTATGACTCCTGCTTCTATGAATCTGAACAAGATTATTTGCTTACCTACTTCGTACAAGCGAGAGGCAGTTGTGATACAAGAGGAAACAACTCGAGACCTATCGTTGAGAGACAAAGTTCATTTCACATTTCAACAACACACTGCGGGTGGCTTTGGTAAGATGCAGGAGATGATATGATCTCTGCCAGCTCTCGAGCAAAACTTACCTATTCCTGTTAACACTTTGGTGCTGCATATATTCTGTTGTTGTGGGAAAATTCTAGTTGTGGTAGAGGCAAAAGCTCTAGCTACTGAAACACAACAGTCAGTTTATCCGTGAGAGAGACTGCGAAGCAGTGTATTTGTACACCAGCAAATCCTAAACTTCTCTATGGGATTATTCTTCCAGCTGCCATTTACTGTCCTTGTACCCAAAATGGTGAAAACCAGGAGTGGTTTTCTTCATTGCTGGATCTCTAGATTGGCAGAAGTGGGCAAAATAGTGTAATAGCTCTGTGATGTGGACTTGCATCCCCTGAGAGACCAGGAGAGACATCTTCTAGACTGAACTGACAATCTTCTTGAGTTATGAAGATGACTACGGCTGCCGATGGTAGGCTTGGACTCTGTTTCAGCTTTCCTCTTATGCTGGTGCTCAATTGCATTGACTCTCTGCAGTATTTTCTCCATGAAGGAGAAGGGGATCTGTCCTCATTCCCCATTAAGAAGTGGCTAAAATGCAAAGGACAGTTTGTCATTTAAATTAGTTCTTCACTGAAATATGTTACCTTGCACAGGCACGTTTCCCAGTGGCACCTGAGGGAACCTGGTCAAATTCTTTTAAAAAAATATGGTAATTGTCAATCTTCCTCCTTTTGGTCCTTCTCTCAGAGTTTCCCCAACTGTTGAAGAAAGAGTGGCAAAGGGTTAATATTCAAGGTATGCATATGCAAAAGCACAACCACTGCTGCTTTTAGTTTCCCCAGTCAATCTCTCTACTGTGCTCCCAGTCAGACTGGTTGGAGAAGCTATTTTAATGGTTCAGAGTTCAGGCCTCGGACTATATAATCTTCCTCACTGATACACAAGCCCATCCCCCTGGTTAAGGGACAGCAGTCACTTATGTTTTGTCCTGTGAGAAACAAACTTTTCCTGCTCTAAGTCTTGTGTATCGTGCACATATCCGCAAAGAAAACGCTGCCTTACTTAAACACCTCTGTACTTGTCTCTGGTTTTCCCTTGAGCAGGTACAATTAGGCACACTGCAAGGCAGTAGTCTGGCAGGCTCATTAACGAGAACCTGCTCGTATCGCCGAGACACCTCAACACGGGGAAAAACTTCTCTGCTGTGAGGGTGACAGAGCCTGGAACAGGCTGCCCAGGGAGGTTGTGGAGTCTCCTTCTCTGGACTTTCAAGACCTGTCTGGATCTATTGCTGTGTGGGCTGCCCTGGGTGACCCTGCTCTGGCAGGGGGGTTGAACTTGATGATCTCCAGAGGCCCCTTCCAACCCCTCCCATTCTGTGGTTCTAGGACAGCTATAGCACACTTCGCAACCATCCAACCACAGCACAGCTGCTCCAGATGTGTTTCTGGGACTACGCAGCAATTCAACCACAAACCGTTCAGTCTTTGTCCTGTGTGCCAAGACCGTTATCAAGGGTGCTAATCTTGCAGTCCAGCTCCCAGAAGGTAAACACGCTCCAAGTAACTGCTGCTGGACCAGAAAAAGCAAGCTTCAGATGAAAGGATCATCCTCGTACGTGTCGCTGCAGAATTCCCTTTTTCTGCAGTATTTTAGAGGCCGTAAGGTCTCTGACTTGACTTTCACATCCTAAAGTAACGTTTAAAACTGTGGCTTATAGCTGTTTGATCTTTTCGTCAGCCTGCACTAGCAAGGCTGTCAGGCTCAGTATCTGCTCTTTTGATTGTCACTCTGCTACTTACACCAGGTCACTTCCAGTATCGGCAAACTCAGTGACGAACCAGCCTTGTGGCTCAGCCGTCAGAAAATGTCTAACCTTCCTCTGCCTAGTCCTGCAAACACCTTCTCCGATTTATTTTTATTTTTGATGAAGACAAAGATCTCAGCATCACAGAGCAGTTTGAGTTGGAAGGGACCCCGAAGACCACGTAGTTCCACCCACCCCGCCACAGGCAGGGACATCTTCACCCAGACCGGGCTGCTGAAAGCCCTTTTCAGCCTGACCTTGGGGCCTCTACATCCAGCGGGTGGCCACAAGCTGGGGGATGGGGTTACCTCCTCTCCTCCAGCCTCCGGGGAAAGGCAAGTACGGCAGCGCGGCCGGCAGGAGACCAGGCGCTGCCCCGCGGGCCCGGCCTGCCCCAGAGGCCAAGGGGGCCGTCCCGGACGGCAAAGGGGCCCACG